>OVAP01002893.1:0-18079 GCA_900406295.1 Aurinia saxatilis
AACCTATCTAACCATGATTCCCCTAAATATAACAACCTAACTACTCACACAACATTCTAAAGATAACAAGACAATGTATATAGAGAGACATGAATTCAAGACTTGATAAATGAATAATACTCAATATGAAAATGAAATTTAATAGATACAAGGGTTTAAGAACACTTCTCAGCAGTATCACAGATGAGAATGAAGAGAGGATGCAAGCCCCTTCAATGAATCCTCAAGAACAATGAAGCAAATGATGAAAAACAATGAAACAAAAGTGTTTTGCTCTAAGAGAATGAAAGAAGAAAGTGTTCTAGGGTTTCTGGGGCTCAAACCCTTTATATAGGGGAACAAAAACGTGTGTGATCTTCCCAAATATGGTAATGATTGATCTGATTTGAGTTTCCAAAAGTGAGGCTCGCGGAGACGGATCGATCGATCCATGCATGGATCGGTTGGTCCCTTGCTTGTTGGTCGATCTATGGATGGCTCGTTGGTCTTAAGTGTTCATGGATCGATCGATTCATTAATGGATCGATCGATCCATGCAAGGATCGGTCGATCCCTGCTCTTCAGGTCGATCCATAGGTGGCTCGTGGTTTGGGAGTGATTTGGATCGATCGATCACGTGTGGATCGATCGATCCATGCTTCTTTCTTCATCAATTCTTCACCTTTCGCCTCACAACTCCATCTTGAAGCTCAAATCTATACTCCACGTGTTTTGCTCCAGTTAAGATTCTAAAACAGCACTAAAAGACTCGAGAAACAGTTGAAAACCATGTTTAGAACGAGTTAAAAACGCAATATATCAATAGCCCAACCCAATATTGAATTTCTCGGAATGCAAATAACTAATGGACGATTTACGCACAAGCCCATCTAGCTACGACGCTCCTCAATTTCCCCGACGAAGACCTCACAAAGAGACAAGTTCAACAATTCCTTGGAGTAATAAATTACGTAAGCGATTTTATCCCGCAACTGACGCAAATGACAAGACCTCTCCAAAAAGTGCTGAAGAAGAATCCACCACCATGGACGATACGACAAACCGAAGCACTAAAAAAGCTAAAGTTGGAAATACAAAAGCTGCTCCCTTTAAAGATTCCCTTTACGGGGACACGCATTCTGCAGACTGATGCGAGTGATAAATATTGGGGAGCCATACTGTTCGAAGAGGCAAATGGGAAACGTCTAATCTGCGGATACAAAAGTGGACGCTTTAAAGATTCGGAGATGCATTATCACTCCACGTTCAAAACAATCTTAGCGGTCAAGAAAGCCATTGAGAAGTTTGAGTTCCACCTGATAGGACATAAATTTCGCATCGAAATGGATATGTCTTCTTTCCCTAAGATGTTACAATTCAGACAAAGGATGGTCCCACATCAGCAATTATTACGGTGGAATGAATGGTTCTCAAAATATGATTTTGAGTCCTTTTATTTAAAGGGCACTAAGAATGTCCTTGCCGATATGCTCAATAGAAACCCACCAAGAGAAATTCATATGATGGCAAGCTCAAGCTCAGCCACACCCAAAAAGAGTTACTACGACTTCGAAGCAAACATGCCTGAAGATGCCCATAAGTTCGTCGAAGAGAAAACATTGCACGAATATCTTCAACAACAAATCTTCTTCTACCAGTCCATTATCATTTCAAGGTATGGACCTGACAATCATTTCATCCTACCGATGGGGATCCATCCCGACTATCCGTTCGCTCACCTCTACATAATCGAAAGGGCCAACATACCAGAAGAAGTTCTCTGTTTCCTTTGGTATCTCGTTTCCGTGTATTCCATTGGCATCACTCTCGACATACAATGGTTATATCAATACCTCAACACTCAGCACGACCCAAAAGATTGTCTCACAACTTTCTTAGCATGGTTCGCGCCATTAATCGGATGTAGTGGAAAGCTAAGAAGATCCACGAAAGCAACATGATTGTCATACAAGAAGCTCAAAGAACAAGGAAGCCGAGGTCCCAATCCCTTTTTCAACCCTCACTCGATTTACTTCTTTCATCGACCTTTGTAGATCAACGCTCGATCCAACAAACTTCATGCTCTAATTACGTTAATCCATCATAAAGACTACCAAGGAGGGATTAGCCCAGATTTCAATACACGCGAAAACAAAACATACGAAGAGTTCCAGATGCATGCATTTCGCCTCAACAATGCAAGGCAAAATTTTGCCATTCCCTACACCCCCAATTGGTACCATTATCCAATAGACTACCAAATGATCCTCGATGAAGACTTACAGTATTGGATGGAAGGAAATAATATGCGTCCAAAACCAATAAAACGACCTGCCCCAGTAATAACAGAAGAGGAGCAATCTACTCGGGGTTATCAACTACAACACGAATCAACTCAGGACTATCAGCAGGAACAAGACCAAACGTCCCAAAATCTTCCTCTGGAGTATTTCCAGAACGCACAGGACCCGAATGACGAGATGAATATTGACGAAATCGCCAAGAAATTCAACATCAAAGACGACTTTGAAGAACCGGAGATAGAGTATAAATTCCCAGGAGATCAACCCGGCTGTTGCGATTACCATATCATCAAGTTCGAAATGGAGCACTAAGATGACTTCCCTACGTATAAGAAGATCCCTACTCAATAATATATGTGTCTAATATTATGTATGTGTGTTTAAGTACAATAAGCGATTATAATCGCATAAATAATAATAGGGTGATGCAAGCGATGATGTCATCCTTGTGATCGATGAGGTAAGCGCTTACATCAGCATATTTAATTCCTCCCCTATAAATATGTGTGTACCTCCTTGTAAAATATCATCTAAAAAATTCTAATAAAACCTCTCTCTACTTTCTCTCTCAAAATCTGTTTCTAAATTCTCTCTAGTTTTCCAAGAACTTCTTAACATCATTCATAAGCCTTGATTCTTTTCTATCATTCGGAAGTCGCGATTCTGCTCCAAAGCTATGGATTAGTTTTTGATTCATCAACATGACTCTATCAGTTCGACTTACGTGGGGGGATACATATCCTAACGGTGGTTGAGCAAACCAGAGGCCGGAGGTGCCCGTTATTGCTTCCTATACTTGGAATGTATCACCCTCGTCTATCAATAAAACTGTCAACACGATGATTCATAAACGAACCCTATAGTAATTTTACGACTTTCATGGGGGGATACATATCCTAACGGTGGTTGAGTAATTCATTTTACTATAGGGTTCGTTTATGAATCATCGTGTTGACAGAGTCTTATTGACAGATGAGGGTGATACATTCCAAGTATAGGGAGCAATAACGGGCACCTCCGGCCTCTGGTTTGCTCAACCACCGTTAGGATATGCATCCCCCCACAAAAGTTGTATTGATAGAGTCGTGTTGATGAATCAAAAACTAATCCATAACTTTGGAACAGAATCGCGACTTCCGAATGATAGAAAGGAATCAAGGCTTATGAATGATGTTAAGAAAGTCTTGGAAAACTAGAGAGAATTTAGAAACACATTTTGAGAGAGAAAGTAGAGAGAGGTTTTATTAGAATTTATGAGATCCCCTCTATAAAAGATATCTTGAAGGTGATCCTACTGTAGGACCACTAGGCGATGGAAGATACGACTTTATAGTCTGATACTCGGAAGGAAAGGAAGAACCAAAGATCATGATGATGCAATCAGACGACTTCCCTCCACCCGAAGATTTTACAAAAGACAACATCGCTCACAGTCCAAATATACTCTCAAGAGCCATCAACTCCTCAAGACCAGACCAGCTTAGTCAAGGAGAAGAGGTTCTTAATTGGCAAACGGAGAATGCATTAGCTCAAAATCAGCTGTTATCGACCATAAATCGAAAGGTTGATTAGCTCACTGATCGAATTCTCCATGTCCAGTCTACTCGACACCATCAGCAAAACTGTCAATAAAAAAGCAGAAGATACACGCACCCAAGAAAATACCTCCAAGCCAATCGCCATGATCAAGCACTTTTCGGACTCATGCTCCAGCTATTACAACGATGATACCGATGAAGATTCCATTTCAAGCATCGATAAAGAATCTTTACCACGACAATTTATCATCGGCGAAGGAGAAGGAACTTCTAACCCAAAAAGGAAACCTGATATAAACGAAGTTTTTTCAGACGAAGAAATGGAGTACACTCCGCTCAGACAACAAGAGATGCCGCCAAGACAGTTTGCTTCTAAGATCATGACATTCACATTCGATGACATTACTTTTGAAAAATGGCATGAACGGGCTTTTCCTTTTTTGCTGGGTCCAAGATAGTAATGGGCAGATGTGGCGTTTGAATCATGTCTTGTTGTGGCGCCTGAGAAATTGTATAAGTTGTGTTTTCACGGGACCATATAAATTGTCCGGACCGTATAAACCGTGCTTAATCTGCTTTTGTTCTCTGAACCTCATATATGTATCCGTGGAAGAAGATGGTGGAGATCGTGGCATCTTCTTTGATCTTCAAGAGCTTGAGATTGCCATTGATTCTTTCTCTGAGAAGAATCGACTTGGACATGGTGGTTTTGGCCCTGTCTACAAGGTAAAGTTTTTCGATCATGTTTAACTCGGATTGGAATATGAGATCTTGATTCGATAAAAATTTGACCAATTTGGCCCGATTCTTCTGAGAGTACGTTGTTCATTCTTACTTGTGTTTGCTTTGGACTTTTGCGTTTCTGGATACTAAGATGAATGAATTACGTGTGATTGGATTGGGGGAAAAATTCAATCATTTGGTTATGTTGCCTTTGACTTGACTAAGCTAATTGTCTGTTTAACATCAGTAGATTTAGGATATGTTTTGAGTATTGGATTAGTATTCTATGATAAGTAATGGTGTTGTTGGTTGCTTATCCTGGAGGTTATAATTTGGTGTTATATTATTCCTAGAACATCGTCTGTTTTCGAGGATTAAGTGTGGGAAGAATCAAATATGTCAGCAGAGGAGAAGAATGACCTTATAGAAATATTGGAGGAAGGTCATAAAGTGGATATAGTTAAGTATATTGATTATGTGAGTGCTCGGCAAGCTGGTGCCAATCTCGGAGCTATTGGGACTTCTCAACAGGAAAATAAGAAACAAAAATAGCTGAGAGAATAGAGAGAGCAAGTGTTATTGATTAAGGTGAGGAACATTCACTTTGTTTGTTTGTTTTGATTTGTTATCAAACAAGCAGAGAGAGTAAGTGCTTTAATTTATTCAAAGGGAGGATTATCATTTGAAATCACTGTAACTCTCTTAACTCACATCATGTTAGCTTTTTGTTTGAATGATGGGATCGTTTGGTTCTTCCATGGTTTGTTTTTCAGTTAAATATATTTCTTGTGTGATCTCAAGAACATAGATATGTTTGTTCTTACTGAGCTTTTACTCTGTTTTTGTTCTTTTTCTTTTCAAAAAGGTTGAAAATGCTTCCACTAAGTGTATTTTTCCGATAAATTGAAGACTATGATTTCGTTTTTATCATTTATTCATGACCCTCTTTTGATTTTTCTTTGATTTTGTTGTTTTCCCTCTAAAGAGAATGATTCCTCCGTTTAAGATGGTGTGCCATGGGGAAGCTCATGGCCAAAATCTCCAAGACCTTAAGGTTTCACTTCATGGAAGATTGTGGATGTAACCAGTTTGTTAATGACCACGCTTTAGGTAATAAGGAGTACCTCACATTCACTTACGAGGCAAAAACGTGCTTTAACGTTAGCATCTTCGAGGCAAATGGTAGGGAGATGCTTAAACCAAGAACATTTGTTATTGTCGCTTCTTCCTTTGGTATGTATCCATATCTACTCGATTGCTTATGAGGACTAAGATAGTCTTGAGTTACTTTTGTAGTTGGTTTCTATGAAACATTTCGTAACAAGGGAGAACAAGGGAAGAACAATGACAAATATGAGATGAAGGAAAGGGACAGAGTCTTCAAGTGAATCGAGCTACCCTGGTGTCAAAATAAGAAGAAGACTGAAGCAGAAACGGAAGCTTGACTTGGGAAGAAGAAAGTGGATGAAGTTGAAACATCAAAGAAGATTTGGAAAGCATTTGTGGTGAAGTGGAACTGATCTTATGTTAAAAGCTTAGACTTTTATTAATTAGCCACGATGACCAATAAAATAGCAACTCTCTGTGAGTTAATTTGTTAGTGGGAAAAGCTTTAGTTGTAGAATTGTCGGCAAACATGGTCTTCCTTAACAGCAGGAAAGGGTCGTAGGGGGTTACAATTTAAAGGCCTAGAAACTAATAACTTTATTTGTTAGGTATTACTTTCTATTCTATCTACTCATTTTGATATATATTTCAGTTCCAAAGAGAGATCTCAAAATCAAAATTGGAATATATGAACAAGAAGTTTATGGGTTGTTCAGTTATCTTATCCAATCCAACGAATAACTAAGATTTGTTTTTCAATCTTCTAAATTTTTGGGTTCTGTATTTTTGCTGAACTTCTTGAGTATATACACCTTTGTAAATACACCTTACAATGTACATTCGTTTCTTTTATATTCTTCTCATTTGTTGTGAAAGAGACATCTAGGGATTTTTTTTTTTTTTTTGCCACAAAGCTAAATGTAATCTTCATGGTGATAAAAATTGTAAAAGTGCATATTTTACATTTTAATGAAAAATTGAAATAGTTTTCATAATATAAGATGATAAAAATGCATATTACCAAAAAAAAGTAACAGACGTAGTTAATAACAAAAATTATGTCTTTTTTTTTTAATAGTCTCATGTATTGAATCAAATAAAGCCGTTTAACAATGCACTGTAAAAAGAAACTAAACACATCAGAGATCAAGATCTCAAGTAGAGAACATTCAGATGCCACACAAAGCTTCCAATCTAATCCGATCACTTAGCCATGCCGGCCCACCTAACGCAAGGTATGGGTGAAACCTTCCATCCCGCGTCACACTCTTCTTTATATCTCGAGCTATGGAATCCGAACCTGGCTTAACCCACTGAAATATCACAAGTGCTCTATCTCGTGCAATCTCGTGAAATAACACAGAGACATAAATCTAATCGAAACTTTAAGACCCTTTAATCACCCACTAAAACCATGCACATTATTGTTCCAATAAAGATATTGACCAGCTTGATATAGTTCCAATAACATAAGATATCAAATCCCAGCTATATAAGAACCACTTAATCTTTCTTATCCAGAATAAAAAACCCTTTCAATCTTTAAAGAGAAATGGAAAGAAAAACCCTTTCAATCTTTGAAATCTTAAGTTGGTAACGAAATTATCAAAGTATATTGTTTTAAACGGGAACCAAATCAATGCTAGCTTTGAGTATATAAAGTATACTCCTATTAAGCTCAACTGTGTACACTCCCGCAAACATACTTAATAGAGCCATGATTAAAAAGCAACAACAAGCTGACACTGAAGTGGCTAAATGCTAAAGAGGCGAACAACTTACTTGTGCCTAAATTCTCTGTATTTCGTTTCCGAAAGATGAATCCGAATTACACTTGCAACTTGCTTCAGGTACGGTGGAATCCTCGGATTTTTGCATGTCTGCTCAAGATAAAAAAAAAAAAACAAATCCTGAGGTTACCGACTTATCACACATGATAATTCAAGCTTGTCGATCAAAGAATGAGATCTCAATGTAGGATTTAGCTGTTATTGTCATCTAGGGGGTTTGACAAAGGCTAAAAAAGTTGGGAGCTTTTAGCGAAGAATTGGGAAAGTGGAGTTGCGGGAAGAAAAGAAGTTTGAGTCGGTTTAGGATTTTATTATGTGGAACCATCAACCCCAACCAAAGTCCAAATCGATTTAAGCCACATGACTTAATAGTATTTAAAACCAGTTTAATGTCCGGTCCGGTTTTTAAAGGGAAGGAAAAAGAATTTAAATGTGTTTTCAAATTCTTCTTTTTGGCTGAGATTTTTCATATAAACAAATGATTTATCTATAGATAATCTCTAAGAATATCAATATCAATAATAATAATAATATAAATAATCATAATAATAATAATAATAATAATAATAATTTTTGGAGTTTTGAATGTTTAAACTTTAAGTTAAGTTTTATTATATTTTTGGAACATTAAAAGATTATAACAGTGTTATTTTTGGAAGAAAGAAAAAATTGTGGTATTTTGAAACTACTACTTAAAACTGTGGTATTTTTGAAGCTACTACGCTTATTATAACTTAGATGTCTAAACATGTTTTTCAAGCTAGAATGTTTAAGGAAGTGACAAATGGTTGAGGGGTAAATTTTGATATCGAGGATGTGCGTTACACTGCTGGAGGATAAATTTTCTTTTCGCATGCGTCGTAGAAAATTCTCTTTGACTTTGTCCTTTGCAATGACAACCAATAAGAGAAAATGTCAATCCCTTGAGAAAGTAGGTTTGCTTTTACAAATAAATGTATTCTTTCATGGACAACTGTATGTAGTTTTCTCCAGAGTCAAGTACCAAGCTGGTCTTAAAGTGCTCACCACATATAACAACGGCAAGTTCTAAACAAAGACTACAAACGTTATGTACAAGGAAGTCTTTCAAAATGTTAATAGTCTCTTGATTATTTCAATATTTTCATTTTCTCTCCTCCATTTTCATCACAAAACTACACCTTCCGATTTTTTTTTCAGGATTATCTTTTATAGATTTTGCAATCGTTTAAATTATAAATATTACTGTCCGCACACGGTGCTCATCACTTATGACAACGGCAAATTCCAGACAAAGACTACAAACATTGTCTACAACAATTCTTTCAAAATGTTAATTAGCCTTTTGATGATTTCAATGCTTTCATTTCCTCTCATCCATTTTGAACACAACACTATACCTTTCGACTTTATTTCAGAATTATCCTTTAAAGATTTTGGAATCGTTTATATCATAAATTTGTCCGCTTGCACTATGTGCGGGTACAAAATCTAGTGAGTATGTATGAGACTAGAACTCTTTTGGTGATGAATATTATTGAGCTATTGAAGATATGAAATTATTTGGATGTCTCGATTGGATTTGAATGAGATTCCGAAATTTATTTCCTTTTAAGAGATTTTTTACAGGTTGAAAATTTATGATTATGATATCTAGAATTGTATCTCTAGTGATGGATTACTTTTTGTTGATCAATTGGCTATGAACGAGTACATGAACTTGATAAGAAGAACAAGATTTGCCCTTTTTAATGTGTTTTTAATAATAGTCATCTAATGATATTGACCTTATGTAGAAATCTATTTTTTAAATAGCTACCATATTTTGTAAATTTTTACTTAGATGTTTACGATATTACAAATATGTCTATACATGTAGATAACTACTGTATGTAGTGTTTGGCCATGTAAAAATACATATAACCTTCTATTGGTTATTGTAGTTGTTAATGAGTAAATGACTATTTCCAAATGTGGTTTTACAATATTAACTATTTTTAATAATAGATGACTAGTTTGTTTGCTGCAATATGAAATTTTATGAAGCCATCTTGATCTGCTATGATTTATGTCTGATATAATGTGGTATAGGTAGATAAATATCACATATCTAGCTATCTATTTTAAATTAACTATTTTTAATAATAGAGACTAGTTGTTACCGCAATATGAAATTTTATGAAGCCATTTTGATATGCTCTGACACTTTGTGGTTGATATAATGTGGCATAGGTAAATATAATTTCCTTATGTAGCTATCTATTTTAGATTAACTATCTTTTACTAATAGATGAGTAGTTTGTTTTGCTGCAATATGAAATTATATGAAGTTATCTTGATATACTGACACTTTGTGGTTGATGTAATGTGGTATAGGTAGATAGTATGTAGATATTTATTTTAGGTAGTTACTATAGTTCGTAGAAATCTACTTAGCTGTCTAGTGAATGCGTGTAGATGTAGATAGCTACCATATGTAGTATATAGAATGTACAAATATATAGATGTCTATTTGGCCATGTAGACATACATGTACATATGCACGTGTATAGATTTTGTCTAAACATGCATGTATGTAGTTATACATGTATATAAATGTAGAAATATATATATGTGTGTGTGTGTGTGTGTCTGGTGATGTATACATATATTTATATAGAATATGTAGCTATCTTATTTTGTAAATATATTGATGTAGTTGTTAATATAAATATTTTAGGTGATATATGGCTCCTACTAATAGTCATCTATTTTTATGGAGATAGATGTTATTTGATCTGTTTATTTGAGTATTCATTTAGCTGTCTATTTTTCAATCACCTTATGAGTCTTCTCCAATCTCATCATACATATGATGTAGAGATGCCTTGATAAAACTCAAAAATAGTGTGTGGCCCCTCATAATTAATTAAAGACAAACCCACAAAAATCAAATTTTTGTTTCTTTTTTCTATGGTATTTTAGGCATCACACATGCATATAATTCATTGACTTTTGTTATTTTCCTAATTTACTACATATGAGTGCTAGATACTTACTTTATAGGAGAGAGGGTGTTATCTCACAAATGCACTATTCTTTTTAACAATTTATAATTTACTACTAGGACCAGCTTTCGGGTTAATGATAAGTCTATTTTTTTTTTTACATCATTGGAACACAACTGGCCAACTCTGTAATCTAATTCATGTATTATGAGACATAATGTGGTCTACTTTCTTCTTAATGATTAAGTCTAATTAAAAAGATAAAATGTAGTAATGTAAATAATTTAGATTTTTTAATTGATATAATATAATATGTTATTTGTTTCTATTAGGACCCACAAAGACATTCAAAACTATTTTTAATATAATGCTGCTTACCATCAGAAAACACTATAATACCATCCGTAAAGCATAGATGAGTTTAGGTTATGATGTTAGAGCATCTCCAACCATTTGCAATATGTTAAACACTAGAATAGTGTTGCACTAAAATATTGTTGAGTTTTACTCCAACTTATTGCACTATTTCTTACACCAAAAATGATTATTCTAGGTATATTCTCTTTCATTATAATTTGTTTTTTTTAACTGTACCCATTAGTTATCAAAATTATAAATTATACCCACTTAATTTATATTTTTAATAAATTTATCCACTTGTATTTAATATATCTAATTGATTGATGTTGATTATCAATTTAAAATAATGAGAAAGTAAAAGGGTAAAATATTGATAATAATCATTTTTGGGAATTGTTTATATAAAAAAATTTAATAAAAATAATAGAAAATAATAATAAATTGCAAGAAAATGTAAATGTAATTTTAATTCTTAATTATCAGTGACAAAATTAATGATGTAGTAATAATTCACAAATAAAAACAATACTTAAAATTAAAACTTTTCATAGAAATAAAAATACACAACATAACATAGTTAAATAGAAAAAAATACAGAGAACCATAAAAATAGTAGAATTTATTTAGGCATCACGATTAGTGTATTTTTTTCACAAATGATCAATTAAGTCATTTCGAAGTGAGAAATGAGCTTCGTGATCTTTGATTCTTTTCCCACAATGATAAATTAAGTCATTTTATGTTGTTTAGCTTTAATTTATATTGAGAAATTTCCTAGGATACCACTAAATGATGTTTAGTGGACAAATATACCACTAGAAAGGAAAAAGTTCCTTAAATACCATCTTTTTGCATAAAAAGATATAATTGCCCTTTTGTGATTTCATCTTATTTATAATCAAAATTAATTATTTTATTTTTTAAATAAAAATAAATAATTTTTTAAAAAAATTGAATTTTTTTTTTGTGAAAGCTTAAAAATACTTTAGGAAGCCCATCATAAATTTTTGTAAATGACTATTTAAACATCTCAAATAACTTTAAACATTCAAAAATGGTTCTCAACTTATGTATAATAGTTTACTAAAACATGTATAAGAATATCATCATCCAGTAATGTGTTTTCTTAATTTAGAAAGAGTTTAGTGAATATTTTTATGTTTAGGAAATGCTAACTAAATTTTCAGAATTGATTTTTTAAACATATCAAATAGCTTTAAACATTTACAATGTTTTTTGTTTTCATATGGTGTATGTTCACCAACTCATTTATAAGAATATCATTATTTAAAAATGTGTTCCCAATAATTTACAGACTTTCTTGATGTTTAGGAAAGCCTTCCTGATTTTTTTTTTAATATTTAGGAAGGACTTTCTAACTGTATTTAAACGTTTTTAATGTTCAGTACGTGCTTCTTAAATAATTTTTAGTGTTTAGGTAGGCCACCCTTAATATTTTTAATGATGTTTAGGAAAACCTTCCTAATTTTTTTTTAATATTTAGGAAGGATTTTCTAAATATATTTAATGTTTAGTAATAGTTTTTTAAACGTTTTTAATGTTTAGATAGGTCACCCTAATTTTTTTTTAATGATGTTTAGGATAGTTTTTCTATCTTTTTAATATTTAGGGAGGATTGCCTAAATGTATTTAATGTTTAGTAAGAGTTTTCTAAACATTTTTCATGTTTATGACGTGTTTCTTAAATAGTTTTAATGTTTAGATATGTCATTCTAAACTTTTTTAATGCTTAGGAAAGATTTTCTAAATGTTTTTAATATTTAGGAAGATATTCCTAAACGTATTTAATATTTAGGAAGAGCTTCCTAAACTTTGTTGTTGTTTTTAAGAAAATTTGAAAAACAAAATTTAGAAAAAAAAAATTCTAAATTTTTTTTTGATTAAAAAAATTTGAATTTTTTTTTTGAAAAAATGTTTTTGAAAAAAAAGTTTGGATTTTTTTAAAAATATTTATTTTAAATTTCAAAAATAATTTATTATTATTTATTATTTAATAAATATTATAGTTAATTAAGTGCAACACATGTATTTTTACCATGTAATTAGCTGTATATGTGGAACTTTTTGAAGTTGATGATATTTTTGGAACTCATTTTCCCTTCAGTGGTATTTTGGACATTCTCCCATGTATTTTCTGTTTTTTATCTTTCATTTATTTTCTGTTTTTTTATTTTTACTTTTGGTGCCATTTATGTTTTTTAAAAAAATTATTATTAGTTTATGTCATTATATCTTCTATTATATAAATGTTATTTGCATTTTAATTTTTAATTACCAATGAAATCATTATTTATATGAAATTTTGAAATAGTGTGGATGTAAGAAATGTAAATATTCACTTGGTTAATCATTTTTAATAAGGGGGAATCTAAAAAATGCCCCTTTTGGATGTACATTTTTAAAAATACCCCTATTTTTTGGCTAATTTTGAAAATATATTAGTTTTTAATCTAAATTCAATTTAAAGTATCATTTTAATATTTTAAAATATTCTATAATATTTTGTAGGTTGTAGGGTTTAGAATCTAAGGTTTAAGGTTCTAACCCTAAACCCTAAATTCTAAACCCTTTAATCCTTAATAAATCCAAAACTCCTGAAATATAAACCCTAATACATCAAACATAAACCCAAATAGTTTGTAAAACATTAAACCCTAACCCTACAAGATTTAAGCCCTAAATTAAACCTTAAATCAACTCTAAATCCAAGAAAGGATATTTTTGAAAGATAAATGAGGGTATTTTTGAAAGGGGCATATTTAAAGAGGCATTTCTTAAAATTTCTCTTTTAATAAACATTATACATTTAAAATTTATTTGGAAATTTATAATAAAATATTTTGAAATATGGAGGACCTTTTTATAAATAAAAAATTTCAGCACTAAAATAGTGCATCACTAAAATTTTGCACTAGATGTAGCGCAAAAAAGTGGTTTGCACTATTTTAGTGTCTAATATAGTGTTGAGTTGGAGAAAATTTTGTACTAAAATAGGATTTGGTGTAGGATTTAGTGATGGGTTGGAGATACCCTTAATGTGGATGATACCATATTGCTATGTCTAACAGTAGAACCTCTATTAATTAATACTCGATAAATTAATAATCACTATAAATTAATAAATTCTTCCAGTCCCGAGTTGAACCGGTGTAAAAAATGACTAATTTTGATAAGATAATAAGATAATAACTTTTTTTGAAATCCCTGTGTAAAATATGGTCCCAATAATAACATAAAATAATAATTATAAATCTTAGGTGCTAATATCTCTGTGTGCGTGCGTGCGTGTGTGCGTGTGTGTGTGCGCATGTGTGTGTGCGTGCGTGCGTCCGTGTGTGTGTGCGTGCGTGTGTGCGTGTGTGTGCATGCGTGTGTGTGTGTGGGGGTGCGTATGTGCGTGCGTGTGTGCGTGCGTGTGTATGTGTGTGTGGGTGCGTGCGTCCGTTCGTGCGTGTGTGGGTGTAGGTGTGTGTGTGTGTGAAATTTGACTATGTTACTTCTTGATATAGTAAAATTTGACTATGTTACTTCTTGAAATTGGAATAGTTTTGACACAACTAATTACTTTATTTTCTTGCCATAGAAAATCATGATATTGTCATTGTTATATACATCCAGTTATTGTTTTATTTATTTTTAAGAGTTTTAGATGTGTTTTTTTTCCGTTAAATACTTTTAAAGATATACTCAACTTCATTTTGCAGAAAATTCTAGATTTTTAGCATGAATTATATATATGTGAACATACAAGTAGAACATACAAGTAGACTATTAACATCCGTTCTATTATAATAACCGAGATTGTTAACATATTTTATAATAAAATGAATATGTAGACAATAAAATATACAAAATTAAACTACAAAGGTTTGAAAGAATTCTTATGAAATTTAGGGTAATTTTTTAACTTATAGAATAAAAAATAACTCTATAAATTAATAGCTGTATAAATTAATAATTTTTTAAACTCCAACAATATTAATTTATAAAGGTTTTACTGTAGATAAAATGTTCATACACATAACAAAAATGTAAGGTGAGAGTGAACATCCCTGCCTTAGATCTCTTTGACTCCGAAAATATCCAACTAACTCTCCATTCACTTTACTGAAAACGAGGCACTAGTGAGGCAAACTCTAATCCAATGAATAAACTGCTATGATATGTTCAAAAATTTGAAACACAAAGTCCCAT
Source organism: Aurinia saxatilis (assembly GCA_900406295.1). Classification (NCBI taxonomy): domain Eukaryota; kingdom Viridiplantae; phylum Streptophyta; class Magnoliopsida; order Brassicales; family Brassicaceae; genus Aurinia; species Aurinia saxatilis. The sequence goes on from OVAP01002893.1 coordinate 14,982, forward strand.
TGTATTAACAAAAGCTTTTAAATATAGATTTTAATTGCACACCTCTATGAGACATTCTCCTTATGATAATCCTTAACAACTTTTGAAGCCGACAACATATTCTCTATGAGAAATCTATTCTTGATTAAACAGATTGACTGAAAGAGATATAACTTAGAAGAATACCCTTTAGATGATTTGTCAACAATTTATAGATTATCTTATAGAACACATTGCAGCAAAATAATGGTATATAGTCCTTTACATGATCCTTCTTTGGAATAAGTGGAGAAAAAGGACTTAACCGCAATGATAAAATCTTCTCCTACTATTTCCCAAGTTTCCTTGTAAAACTCACTTGTATACCCATCTGGCCTATGACTTTTGTTTGTTGCCATGTGAAACAAAACATGTTTTATCTCCAATCTTGTAATCTACTTCACCAAAGCCAAAACTTCATGAGTAGTACATTTATAATCATGTAAGTCTTCCAAATCTTCTTTTGAAATCCCTTTATGTTTCTTACTTCAAATACTCCTAAAGTTTAACCATTTCACCTATGTTATTTTGTATTTAGCTTATGGTAACTTTAATCTGACTCTCCTTAACTACACTATGAAAATATTTATTATTTTTATCTCCAACATGTAACCAATGAACTTTTGCCTTCTGCTTCATATTTCTCCTCAATCTCAGAGAGCTCCAACCATCTCTTGTAAGCAATCCTCTCCTCTTGAACTGTATTAATCCAGTCTTCAGTGAATTATACGTAAACTTCTCCACACAAGGGAAACTGGCTTGATTATTTCTCCATTGGAAAGCTAATTCATTCCTCTATATCTCCACAAATGTTCGGCTCGATTGGAGAAGTTTAGGGCCACATTTTTTCTGCAACCTAAGACCCTTCTAGCTAGAAATTTCTTAAGTTATCAAAATTGTCGCAAACTCTTCCAAACACCCAAAACACGTCTCCAAGGTCATTTGATTTTCCATTCTAATATCCTTAAGTGTTTTCTCGTATTAGGTACTTACCCATGCAATTATGCAACACAAAATACAACTATGCGAGAAAAAGGTCCTAAAATGAGTAAATATGCAAAATATTACTAAATCCATAACAAACTAGCACTACATGCATGATTAAAAAGACTAAATGATCATAATTTTTTTGTTAAAACATGCATTTAATACACCCTATCAGTTAGACGAAAGGTTTCTATGCTAGTATCTTGTGATCATTAATGCTATTTTCCTATGAGGAATCATGGAAAATAGATCTTAAGCTTCATGACACACAAGGTGTTTGATGAAATGCTTGAATGAACTTGATACTTGGCTTTCCTTGATTTACCTTTGCTTCTTGTTTTATTAATGATATCTCTTTATGATGGATCATTGGAGAATAGATACTAGGCTTCATTACACCTTATTTGTTGGAATGCTTGAATGACTAAGATTTATCGTGTGTTGATCATTAATGTTATCTCTTTTTTAGCGAACAATAGAGAATAAATCATAAGCTTCCACACACACAAAGTGTTTGATGATTTGTTTGATTAAACAAGATTGCTTTGAATGATTTATTTCCTTAAACATTTAGTCATTGCTTTTTAATGCTAGTCTCTTTTGAGGGATCATTTGAAACTAGGTCCTTGTCATTCTACTCACAATACCAAGGGATTATGTTGTGATAGAATACTTGTTTGAACTTGACTTGTGTTTTGTTTTGTACACCTTATACCTTGGGAAAAGGTAAGGTACTTAGTGGTTGATTGGACTCAAACTTTCATGCTTAGTTATCATTGAATTTGGTATATTGGGAAATAGTCAAGTTTGATGATATCAAAGATAATGACACCAAGGGATTGGGTCAAGCTACAAATAGTAGTCTTTTGCCTAGGATGATGCTTCATTTGTAAACATCTAACCTCCACAAGGTTTATTCAAATTGCCCATGGTCATTATTACCATCACCCATTGGGCAATGCCTTTATCTCTTATTGAATCTTGAATTAGTCTTGCTTGCTTGTTACTTCTTATTCTTTTATTGTTTGTTTTATTTATTGCTTGTTACTTGATTTAACTCTATTTGGTTGCTTTAACATAGTTAAATTGTATCGTGCTCAAAGAACTAGCCACTTCCCTTGAGTGGTTTCGATACCTATACTATACAACAATCTCTTCGGAGACTTGTACCCTAGATATTTATCTTTGTTTGTAGACAATAACCGTCTACATGAAAGTGGCGCCGTTGCCTACGGGGAACTCGCCTAGCCTTTGAGATTTCACTCTTGACTATGACTATAGCTTTATTTCTTGCTTATTTGTTTTACTTTACTAACTTTGTTTCTTTTTGCTTGTTTTTGTTTCTTCTGGCGAGGTGCATGACCTGGGGGAATCCACAAGGTCAAATCATCGACTTCATTCCGGATCTTGGAAGGTCTGAAAGAGAACAAAGAAGAGAAGCTCGTGAGTTGAGAATTTATGAGCGAAGAGACCATCTAAGAAGGTTGGGTATAGAAGAGGATTTAGTAGTTGAGGATTTTCTTGAAGAGGAGTTAGTGATTGAGGAAGAAATGGCTCAAGTGGAAAGGCAAGAGGTGCCACCTCTTAATGGAAACGGACGTGGTGCCTGTCCAATTGGCGAATTTGATGAACCAAACACCCGTGTGGTGAGTCTCGGTATCATCCCTCCCACCATTGCTAATCACAAATTTGAACTGAAATCATCGAAGCTTGGTTTGGTAGACCGCTCAACTTACAAAGGTCATATCATTGAATGTCCATTGGAGCATCTAGAACGCTTTGAGCGCTTCTGTAGTCGGACTCTCAAGATGAATGATCCTCTTTCCCTTCTCTTTAGAAGACAAGGCTTCCCATTGGGAAAGGACCGTCCCTTCGGAAAAGGTGACCACATGGAAAACGGTCAAAACCGAGTTCTTGCGAAATTTCTTCCCCAAACAAAAGACAGCCCGCTTTAGGATTCACATCCAAAGCTTCAAGCCAAAAGGGAGGGGAAAGCTTGAGCAAGGCATGGGATCATCTTAGAGGTCTCACAAGGAGTTGTCCTTGATATATTGCGTTTTTAACTCGTTCTAACCCCGATTTCAAAGTGTTTC
>OVAP01002894.1:0-11104 GCA_900406295.1 Aurinia saxatilis
GCGTTAAAACCAATTAGTCCAAAAGAATATGATTATAATATAAATTTTTAACAAGAAATTGTTTGACATGTATTTTTACTTTAATAAATAAATAAAAAAAGATGACATAAGATTTGTGATTTTGCAAATATGTTATTATCTTGTTATTTAGTAGTAGATTATGATATATGTTAATTCATTTACATACAAATAAACGCATTTAGTTATTGGCTTATATATTTCAATAACAAAAGGAAAAACTTTTCGGACTAGTAGTATTTGAAAGTTGAAAAAGATGAATCATAGGAAACTAAGCATAAAGTGCTAACAAAACTATTTTCATTATATATTAACATATTCAGACTACAAACTGAAAAAGAATATCAAAATAGTCAACATACATTACTATACATGTTCATCAAAGCCCATACTCTAAACAAATATACAACTTAACTTGTATTTAAATAAGGGAAAGAGTAATGTGAGATGTCTTTATTTTATGTTTTTTTAAGAGTTATAAAGAAGACATGTGGTGTGGTCTTGTAGCTTTCTCTCCTTTTTATGAAAACAAAACCTCTCTCTACTTTTGACCATATTATAAAATTTATGTTTGTGTACCTTTTGTAAATAGAGAATCATAGTAACATCATGTCAAATCAATATTCCACATATAAATATTTTCTCCCCTGTAATTGGTCGATTTAGTTTCTATATATGAACAATTATCTCTCATACATCAATTTAATTCCTCGAACAATTTGAGAAGTTTTTATATTCGTGTACTAACAACAATTACCAAATATGTAAACCATAAACATGTGACTCTAAATAGAGTTTGAATAACAATTGGTAAAGTATCTTTAGATGTGAAAATGATGGGAATATTGGACCTCTCTTTTGAAGATTTTAATAAATCTTTAGCTTTTTCTTTTGCCTCAAGATTAAATTAATTTAAAGTACTCCTAACCCAACAAAAAATTACCCAAAACAAATAAAATAATGGGTTTAAAAATAAACTACCCATCATTTTCATTAAACTTGTACACTTATCTTATTTCCCATTTCCAAATCTCTCAAAGCTATGTACTTTCCTTCTCCTTCACAAATCAAATATTCACAATATATCTTCATCCTAAAAATGACAAATAAAATTTCCCCCACCCAAAAATTTGGTTTGATCACTTTCATGGAAAAAAAAATCTTCATCTTCCATCTTCGAGCCATGTCCGGAAATTCCCATTCTGCCCCCTCATGGAGAAGCATCTTAAGCCTCTCTATTTGAGGTAAAAAAAAAAGCAAGGAACTTTGAATTTGACATTTCAAATTATGAGGGCCGTTATAGACCTTCATTAGCCGTCTTCGATGAAGATTCTGCTAATGAAATCTCTAAACCTTCTTGAGTAGAGTTTGGGATCAACGGCTGATATCGAAGCTGGATCGACTTGTAGAGACTTGTACGCATGCTCGATCTTCTTGCTGATGTCGTAATCTTGCAAAATGTCAATGATTCCAAAGTAGAGAACCACTTCGTAGACCTCTCCGTGAGATGGATGGTTTGTTCCTCCAGAGGAATATTGATCAAAGTCGCTTCTTCTCGTCATTCGTTCTGCTCTTGCAGGCATGTTTGCACCTAATCTAATCAACGGTTTCCTGCGAAAAGCAATCAATGTTTTCAATACCCTTTTCAGCAAAACATCGATCGAACTAAGAGTTGATAGATTGGTTTGATCATTAAGAACTTGTTTTAGGAGCCAAGAGGACCACATGATCTGTTATGCCCCCACAAAATTATTGTGTTTTTTTCAATTAAATTGAACAGCCCCCACAAGATTGCCAGACAACTTTTTAATACAATAATGCGTAGAAGATGTAACGTAGTTCTCAGATGGAAATCATTCCTAATGGGAAATTGAAACTCTCTCTCAACCACTCTCTATCACAGCAATTACCACTGACTATTGAATGCAAAAAGACTGTATATTGTTAGGTCAACTTCTTCTGCTAGATTAAACTATGGGGTAATGATTAGTGGGAATAAATATTGACGTACCTGCCAGCTAAAATGCGGTCCATGTCTTGGAGTTCGGCTTCCAAAAATCGACAGCCACGCATAAATTTCTCGTTTTGGTATGACTCTATCTTACCTACACAACACATGAACAAATATCATCAATGGGAGGTTTCCACCAGAATAAGACCATAGGAAGAGTGAGAAGTTTAACTAACCAGATCGCAAAACGAATGGAGAAAGCCCCATCTTGTCTCCGGTACTGTCATCGCGGAAGTGAACTCCAACCAAAAGGCTATAATCCATTATTCTCTCAGCTTCCAAAAACTCACAGTCGCGTTTTATTTGCCTGGTCAATGAAATCAATGTGTTTTAGTGCGTGGACTTTCAAACAGACAAATAGTTGAACCAAAAACGCAGAATGAATTTGGTTGACTTACGTCATAAGCTCTTGGTACCAATTTCTTTGGAGACGGAAAGAAAAGTTGAGATCAAGGTCCTTAAGAGTAGTTGTCTCATCGATTTCTCCATCGGGTTTGAAGGTGGTACGACCATGGGAAGATCCTTTAAGGTCAAACCGTCTCTGGATTCTATATTCGGAGCAGAACAAGTTCCCCATGACGACAAACCGAGTCTGTAAAATGGTAAACAACATGAGAAAATTGTCTATCGAAAAACAAAGACCCTTGTGTAAAATAAATGAAGAATACGAACCTTCTGGCCGCCAACAGGTTTAATACAATGCACACCGTAGAACTTAGTCACAAGTGAATTTTCATACTGGGAGACATGTTTGTAGTAACTCTGAAGCATTCGTAGAAGTACCTACATAAAAACCAAAAGCTTAAGGTCAAATTTCTTTAACTAACCACATCTGGTGGACAAAATGATTAAGAATGTAAAGTGAAAGCAAGGAATTTCAAACAAGACAGAAGAAGTCAACACAAGAGCCAACAACTAACCTTGACTTCTGATTTCTTCACAGTCTTAATCATGAATCTGTCATCTTGAGTTAAGTAGAAGAAGCTTCCACTCTTTCCAGGTGAAGACAGCTCCCGAAGAGCATCGTCCCCACAGATAGCTAACATGTAATCAGCAGGATCCACCGAGAAAAGCTCCCTCAAGCGTCTATCAAAAGAAACAGATTCAATCACAAATAAGATCAAACAAATTGAGAGATATAAAAATCAAACTGAGAGTGAATAAATACCTGAACACCAAAGGGCAATAGTCCTTCCATCTGAAATCCACAGACTGATGTGGCGGTGTAGTCTTAGAACCCTCAGGAGGAAACCTCGTCCAGAACTTTTCACTCGGGTCAAAATCACTCTGCTTGAGCTCTCGAACAACCGAAGAATGTTTACCAACAGAATGCCTAAAAAAAAAATCAAAACTTTAGTCAAAACACAGATCCAAAAAAACACCACCATTACTCAAAATCCCAAAAAAGTCTCAAACTCTCACCTGATTCCATGTTGCAAGTTAAGCATCAAATCATACTTCTTATGCCCTTTCGAAATCGTCTCCCCAGGCTTCTTCGCCTCACCACTAAAACAACAAGGATTCTTCCTAAACTGCCTAAACCCATCCAAATCAATCGAAATCCTATCTCTATAAATCACAGAAGCTTNCTCACCTGATTCCATGTTGCAAGTTAAGCATCAAATCATACTTCTTATGCCCTTTTGAAATCGTCTCCCCAGGCTTCTTCGCCTCACCACTAAAACAACAAGGATTCTTCCTAAACTGTCTAAACCCATCCAAATCAATCGAAATCCTATCTCTATAAATCACAGAAGCTTCAACATTATCCACAATATCACAAGTAATATCCCCAGCTTCACCATCAGACTCCCAAATACAAATCCTCGGAAACACCTTCTCCCCACCACCACTACCACTATCAACACTAGACCTCTTCCTAGAACTCCCATCAACAGAACTAACCACAACACCATTCTCCCAAACACCTTCATACTTATCCCCATTACACCAAAAAATACAACCTTTACCACAAATCACACCATTCTTCCACTCACCAACATACTCATTCCCTTCCTTAACCCAAACATACCTCCCTTTCCCATCCTGCAAATTCCTCCTCCAACTCCCTTCATAAAAATCCCCATTAGCATAACGTTTTTGTCCATGACCATGCTTTTTATCACAAACCCATGACCCACGATACGTATCACCATCACATCCAATAAAAGTACCAAACCCATCCATTCTCCCTGATTTAAACTCTCCTTCGTAAGTCGCACCACTCGGCCATGAAAACTTCCCTTTACCACTAGCTTTACCTCTTCTCCACTCTCCTTCGTACATACATCCATCTTTCCACAGATACTTACCGGATCCGTTTGGAAACCCGCCGGAGATTGTTCCCATGTAGAGATCTCCGTTCGGTAACGGCTTCTCGATTTCTCCGATGATCGGAGTTGGAGTGACTCGTCGTATTGCGCTTTGTGATTTCGATCGAACCATCGGTGTTGTTGTTGTTAGTAACAACGAATCGTCACGTCTCTCTTGCTCTTCTTCAACACCAACTCTTAGTAGCTTCTCTCTTCTGTAAACTTCTTCTAGAACTTTCTTCTCGCAGAGTAATACTTCTTCTTCGCTTAGTAACGGTTCACGCATCATCTAAAACCCCTGGCATTCGATTTCCCACAACCTAGGGTTTTTGAGAAAATTCTAAGATCCGTCGGAAAATTAACAAACTCCGGTGAGAGAAAAAAAAAAAAAAATAGAAAATTAACAATCTTCAGTTATAGAAAACTCCGGTGAGAGAAAATCTGAGAAGAAAACGTTTTGTGAGATTTCTGCAGAAATGAAACAGAGAGAAAGAGAGAGATTGAAAAAAGGAAAAGGATAAAGAGACAGAGAGGAAGAAGAAGAAAGCTTTTAAGAGAAAATGAGAAATTAAATGGTGAGGGTAATTTGGTAAATTCGGTATTAAAGTTGCAGTAAGTCAGTTAAAAATTATTGGGAAGTGGAAATGAAGAAAAGCCCACACAAGCCCGAGGTCGTAATGTTATTGACTTTTTTTTAGATGATTACGGATTATGTTAGGCGGATAATTTAATTGTCGCAGATTTAATCAACATGAATAATTAGACATCATTATTATAATATTCGTTTAAATGGTTTTTAGTACTTTATTACGAATTTTATTGGATGGATGTACCATAATTGAAGCGGTTAAACATATATCCAAAATACTTTAGTACAACCAAATTTAGAGGTAAGAAGATAAGAAGTTAAAAATTAATATTTGTGTATACTACTTTTCCAAGGAGAAACAGTTGATTTTATTTAGTTTTGTTAGTAAACTTTTTTTTTTGTTGTTGCATATACTATTTTCGCCGTTATATATATAAATGCAGAACAATTTTTGTTTGTTTATCATTTATGTACTCAGGCTACTTAAAATCTCTACAAATGCAACAAACGAAAATTAGTATCGAGTTTTTAAAAAATCATTTTTCATATTCATATTCCCGTACGAGATAACTAATATAAATGTTACTATTTCGCATACTAATTTTCCCACAGCAAATAATAGCTTTGATTTTGTACTAATCCATTACTAGAAATGTAAATGTCTGGTATGCTAGTTGCATTAAAGAGGCTTTTTAGTAGTTTAAAACTACGAATGTTTAGTATGTTAATTACTGTAATTTACTTGTCAAATAAGCACACTCACGAAACAAAGAAATTGTTCACCCACAATGATGTTGTAACGCACTATGATCATTTCTGGCCAAATCTGACTCATTAACCTGTATTAGTTATGATTAACCAACTTTTTATGTTTTGGTTAATGATTCTGATAGTTTCAGTGATATATTTGCAGAAATCATTTTTCTTTTTTTTTTTAATTATATATAGATACAGTTGGAGACTTCTTCTGCCATTTTTTTGCTTTTTTNGCATTAACCTGTATTAGTTATGATTAACCAACTTTTTATGTTTTGGTTAATGATTCTGATAGTTTCAGTGATATATTTGCAGAAATCATTTTTTTTTTTTTTTAAATTATATATAGATACAGTTGGAGACTTCTTCTGCCATTTTTTTGCTTTTTTCATCATTGAAAGTTGGAAACACTGTTAGTTAAAATAACAGTGTTTCAATAGTGATTCTGCAATCAAACAATGTAAAATTCAAGTTCGAAACCAACAACTTAGTATTATCCAATCACTATTATACTATGAAACGGTCTATTTAAATGTCTATTAAAATCTACTATTTTTTGTAAAGAAAATTATAATAAAAATGAGTGCCGTCGTGCCCTACGTTGTATGGAATTATAGTGTGATACCCACGTAAAAGACCAAATGATTAGCTATGTTTACCTCCTTTGTTTAAAAACACTAATCAACAATTAGTCCAATTATCAACAAATCGCCATCGCCGGTTTGAATAATAAATTCGATAAACCAGGTGATAATGTTTGATAACTACATAATGAATTCTTAAATTCTCTTCTATAAGATCTCTGGTCGGTCCATGTTCAAGTTTTAGGTCTCCTACTTTTTTGTGTTCATTTTAATTTTTTCATATATCATATAGATTAATCATAATCAAATTTTAATGTGATATGTATGTATTAGTTGATTGGTATTTCAAACTCAAGATATACAGTGTGATGCTCCAATAGATCTTATAGATTTTATAGTCTGTTAATTCCAATATGTTCGAAGATTACTGTATCCATTAAACTGTTGAATTTGGGAAAAGTCTATTCTACATTATTTTGGATATATTATTAAAGAATTATTTGGATTAATCAATAGAAATTATCAGAAAAAAAATAATTAAGAAAAAACGTTTAGTTGAATCTCAACATAATATAATACGCATATTAATTTTGGCCTTGATCTAATCATACTAGCAAACATCATTCGATTCAAGAATACGAGATGGAGTAATGTTCAAGTAACAATAAAGTTATGAAAACGAGAAAAAATGGATAACTCTAGTGATTTTTAGGATAATTAAATTATCAACATTTTGGTAAAACCAAAGGTTATACGTTAAAAGAGATTTTATATTAATACAATGCATCGGTCTCACAAAATAATCAAATAAAGATTAGCAAATCATGTTGTCAGTCAGATAGACCTATACTATTATTTAATTTTTAAATAGCTAGCTTGTGGTATATGATTATTTTGGTTCCAAATAATTTGTTTTTAAAATCGTTGGGATAACACACATCTTTTTTTTTTGTCACAGGATAATACACATCTTAATAATGCATGAAACTACTTAATTATTCTTCCCCCTTTTATATGTTATCATTATTATTTGCATGATTAGGCGACGTTGTTAGAATTTTCAACAAAATAATTTATCACATTAGATTTTGATTCGCCATCATTTAGTATTAAAAAATAAACTAGAGACAAATAACTCTAATCACGGATAATTTTAGTATAAATCAAATCTAATTACGCGTTATGATCTCGTTATTATCATACTAAACATCTATTATTAACAGTTGGAGCGATTGAGCTGAGCTGGCAAATTTATTGGGACCCAAAGTTGTAAAATTGGGCTGTCACGGCCCACCTAATATCGTCGTCTACGAAGAATCCAACGACATAGACGGTGCCACGTGTTGAAGAGTTTAGCGGTCGTGATTGAAACCACGTCATCAAAAAATCTAGAGCGAACCACCTGTCTAGAGACTGACTCTCAAAGATCCTACGAAAGATTACGTTTTCTTTCTCTTGAGTTAGTCACGTGCAACGGTTTGTTCTACACGTGCGATGGTCAATGTTATTTGAATACGTTTTTTTTGGTTGTCGTTTTTTTTTTCTTCTGAATATTGTTAAAATGATTTAAACCAGAAAGTACAGTAAAACATAAATAAAAGGTTGGACAAAACAGACTAATGAGTAATGAGTAATGAGTAAGACTAATAGCATGCTCATCTTCAATGATAATAAGGAGTCATGGAGGAGATCCCGCAACAACATAAGAATATACATATTCGTCTTCGGTAACATTTTGAGTAATCAAACAAGCAGTCTTATTAAAATCTTTGGTCTCTATATCGAATTCCCAAATATGAAAAAAAAATAAAAATCCGAGGAATGATCTCTAAAAAAATTAAAAGTTAGACCTTTTAACTCTGTAAATAAATCTAAAAATATCAGGTAAAAGAACTATTAACTCGATTTTATTAACAGGTCCGCTTCTGATAGTGGACGGACTGTTTTGCACCGGATTCAGAATCCATATCAAATATTTTTCATGTTAAATAGGATTTAATTTTTTTTTTAACTAGATATTAGGATCCATTTTCGCATTTAGCTCAAGACCCTATTTTTCATTGAACCGGACCTATTTATTAATATAGTAATCTATCGTAATGTAAACCCCAATTCATAACTATTCTACTAATCTTTTCGATGAGCAAATCTCAACAAAGGAACCGTCTACTATGAAGAAGAACACCACTTTGAAAACAATGTAACTAAAATACGTAGACAAATTTTTTGTTTTTAGTTCTTCTTTAGTTTGGCATTAAAACTAGTTCTTTTTTAAACAAATGAATAAATGATAGTGTTATAATGATTATTGAACAAAAATAGATGTAAATGATTAATAACAAAATAATGATAGTGAACAAATTGAGAAAAGAAAAAGGACAAAGAAGATGTGGATGACCGGATAAGTCAGGCAGCCGTCCGCCGACCTATTACGTACGCATCAACAAATCAAAGACTCACAAGTCCTTTCTTCCCATACCCATACAAAACAATTTTCAAAACTTTTAAGAAAATTAAACACATTTATAATTCATTAGACAGATGGGAATTTGTGATTTGATAATATCTGAATCTCATTTTCATTTACATCAATATCACAACATGCTACTTTCTTAAACGCCAGATAATTTTATAAAAATTACTATTTTCTCCATTTTATAATAAGTATCGTTTTAGAGTTAAATTATTTTGTATCGTTTTGTTTTTTCAATGTAGAGTTATTATCAAATATTCAGTTTTATCTCTATTTTTCAAGCTTATTAATTACAAAAACTAAAAAATATAACATATTAAATATGAATAAAACGAAAAATTTAATAAATTTCTTAATTTGTATAAAATATGTTAAAACGAGACTCTTTAAAAAACAGATGGAGTATAATTTGGTTAACAAAATAAACATGTCACTGCATATTACATGTTAATCCAAATGTAATGACATTTTCTGCAAAAGACAGAAGATAATTTGTCATTAAAAAGAAATTGTAGGAGACAAAAAAAATAATCATTCAATATTTTGTGTGTACAGTGTGCATGTACTATTTACTTTGTAATGCAGCAATAAGCATTATTTATGCCACCATTATTTCTGTTCATATGAGAAATTTTCACCATATTCATAATTTTGAAAATTGGTACGAATCAAAACAAGTATTAGAAAACAAAATACATTTTTTCTGGGGGGATAAAAAGTGCTTTCAAGTTCAACTATAGGTTAAAATTGGTATGCTTTTTGTGTAGACAGTAATAATGTACTTTCTACATTCAAACTTGGTTATTGTCCAATGAAAATCCCCAAGATACTAGAAATATACTATTAACTTTTGGTCACATCACTATATCAAATCATTAATTTATTTACATCATAAAAAATATTTATGACGTGTGAGTGATGAATGCAGCTAATTTTTTAAAAAACTCCAGAGATATTGATGTAACAATATATATTGTTTGTTCTGTTTGAGAAACCAAAAAGCCCATTCCTCAATAAGCCTTACACCAATGTCTTGTCACTCCATATTTTTACCAAACTCACCATTAAATTTATTTTAATTGAATTAAAATACTTACAATTTCAGACAGTTTAATTAATATTTTTTGTAAGTTTATGTCTCCAACGTGCGGGATGTTTTTTGATTCGATGTCAGAAATCAGTACCGCATCAAATCTTGTGGTTAATTACGTGCAGATGTATTTCAAAGTACTGTAAATGTTTTTTTTTTTTGTTTCTAGCTAAATTCTGTATTTCATAGAGGTTAATAAAGAAACATGTAATGTTAATGTTCAATGAATATATAAGAAAATCCAAAGATGTTTAAAATTTTTAGGTATTGATCAAGTTTCTAGGTTGATCTGAGTCATTTTAAAATGGAGTGGTCACATTTGAATATGTATTTTTTATACACAAAAATGAATATACAATTTATTGAAGTTACGTATAAATAGGTTATAAACTACTATTACGTCTTTTTGTCGTGTAAGCTTGAAAGGGAAAGCCCATGCTTCATTCATTTTTCGATATACAAAAAAACTTAATATATTTTTTATAAAAATATAAAATCGAAAAGGAATACTTTTTTTTATATATAATCAGATTGAACAGTCACACGTCTTCTTCGTTGGCAGAAATAAACCTAATTGATTTTGATGTTAGCTTTTTTATTTATTTCTATTATTATTTAAAAAATTATCTTTTTTGTTTCTTGTTTTTTAATATTAAATACCATCTCGATCGGTTAAGTACATTGGATGAGATGATTCGAGGATTTTCATATATATATATATTTCATGCATTAGTCATGACTACTTCGTGTCCATTACGTAGCGTTGTCATGCATTAGATTAATTTGTTGACGGTGCAAACGACTACGTTATAACATATAATATTACATTCATATCTTATATATTTATGGAAAACGTTTCACAACTTTATATCGTCACTTTGAATGCCCACGTGAATTGGCAGTTTGGCACTTCATTATTGTACTTGATCAATGTCAACTAATTAGTACAAAAACTGAAAACTTAATCTAATTATCTGCCGTCGTTTTATTAAATCAAAAGTTTTTAATTTGATAGTTTGCACACGTAAGGGTGAGCTATATTCAAGGTTTTGTATGTGTGCGAGTTACGTTATAGATTTATAGTGTCTTACAGAAGTTTACATTTGAAAACCTAATTGGGCCTTCACACTTCAAAATAAAATTCTACATCGGCTTTCACTAAATTGGCCCATAAATTGGACTTGCAAAGCAATCTACATAATGTCTACATCATGATTATGGGGAAATCTAAGCACCCTTTTGTGTACAAATGCTCACAATAACCTAATAAA
>OVAP01002896.1:9037-23121 GCA_900406295.1 Aurinia saxatilis
ATATTAACAGATAAAAAAGAAAGAAGGGACATCAATAACAATCAAAGTCATATCAACAAGTCAATATAGTTACAGAGTTATTTTTTTGCCTTTGAGGAACAAGTTTTCTTACGCTGCATAAGGAGACAGTAGCCTAGGTTTCACATCGTTTTTTACTTCGGCAGGTGCTTCCTCCTTCTTGGGAGCTGTTGGTTCTTGAGTGACAGGCTCAGTTAAGACTGGTTTGACCTCTTTGGCTGCAACCGATTCCTGTCCACGATCAAAATGCAGAGAAATAAAGTTTAAACATCTTACTACAGGAGAGCAATAAACAGTTTAGAAAAAGGAGAGGAGAAGAAAAGGATATAACCTTTGGTGGAGGAACATAAGGACGTTTTGCAGGAATCTTCTCAAGAAGCTTTTCAATTGGCGTTAATGGTGCAGTTGTTTCAGCAACTACTTCCACTATCTTAGAGCAAGAAAGTTGAGGATTCTTTGCCATACACGCGAGCAATTCTGCAACCTGGAGATCAGAGTAACAAAGAAGCAAAAAGAAAGACAATTCAAAGCTCTTCTTCATAATATGGTCATATCATATCACTGTATCAGAGATAAGGGAAGCATAATACCTGCAAATTTGAGACCTGACCACCAAACAATGTATCGTCAAGAGCAAGAGTGAGATTATGAGTTTCCTTGTATGCATCAGTGGGTCTTTCCATTCCTCCAGGCCTAACTATCTGAAGAAACAAGGTACAAAGACAAAATTTTAAGGTATGATACAACCACAAGAGACTGCTAAAAGTGCACGTTTAGTGTTTTAAAATACATTGTGAATCACTCACTGCGTAATTAAGGCCGCTTGCAATCAAAGCTTCTTCTGCTTTTCTCTTCCAGCAAAGAACCCCCCAGAATAGGCTTCAGATATAAGTTGTTTAATAGAAGTCATATCACAAGATTATGCCATTAAGTTTTATGACCCTGCTTTGACAAAAGTGTGTGCTGAAAGAAAAACATTAGAAACTTACTTGAGAATTGCAGCGGGGAATCCAAATTTATTTGTCCCCAAGGATGTCACCAAAATGAAGTTATTAACCTTTGCAGATGTTGCTGCTCATAATACCAGAAAGAGGCAATGATGAAACAAGAAAGATCAAAAGAAAGAGAGAATGGAAAATAAATTGCTTTGAGCTAAAAATTTCTTACCAGCATCAACAAGGTTTTTGGTGGCTTGGTAATCGATTCTGTAAGGGCCAGTAATATCGGAGATTTCCTTCTCGCTAGCACCAATACAGCATATAACCACCGACGCATTTCCAAGCGCGGGCTGTATTGAATCTCTCTTCTCCAAGTCACATTCCACAATTTCAAGCTTTTCTACAGCTGGGCTAAAGACACAGACACTGCCTGTTACTTTTCTATGACAAAAATGTTGTTAATAAATCAGAACATTTTGTTCTTACGTTGAGCTCCTTCATCTGCGTTCTGGAGCTTCATTTCCTTAACACTCTGCAAAGTGTTATTAATCAATCACAAATAAGCATCTCCACGACGACATGATCATAGAACATAACAAATATTCAGTACTAATATAAGTCCTACTTGCACAAGGCTTCCTGCTCTCTTAGCGCTTCGAACTCCAGCTCTAACACGAAATCCAAGCTTCAGAAGCTCTCTGAATGAATAAGGAAACTGATAAAACTCTTTAAAAAACCAGCATAACGAATTATTATTCAAATTTAAAGAGGCAGGAGACTAACCTCACAGTTCTCGAACCCACTTTACCTGTAGCACCGGCTACAAAGACAAGGTCTTCTTCTTTGGATTCTTTATTGGAAGGGCTTGCTTCTGTTACTGCAGAGCTTGCTCTTATGGGACCTTTGTTCAGTTACAAAGAGAGGAATGCGTAAATGTATAACTTCCAGATAATACATACCAGAACCACTAGTGTCTGATCATAGAAAAATCTGAGCTTTGAAACTAAAATCGAAGATAAGTAAACAAGCACATTGCAGAAACCATCAACAATAACGACACAAAGATAAAGACCCATTGCAAGAAAAGCCAACCAAAACTCGAAATTTTGACTGTTTCTCATTAGAAACATGCGGAAGTAAAAACCAAAAAGCTGGACACTGTACCTGAAGCTCTGAGGCTATGTTCCAAAAACCTGGACTTTCCAGATTCCGAGTGGTTCTTTAAACCCGAAAATCTGACAATTTGATTGTTCTTGTTCAAACTTTGGAGAAGAAATCCCTTTCTAGGAAGAGAGGGTAATGTTGTGAGAGGGTGCCCTCTGAGAAAACAAGTTCCTTCCATTCTTAGTGTTTTTCTTCTCAGTTAGTATGGACATTAACTGAAAAAGTTTCTTCTATCAAGGAGAAAAACACTAGAACATGATCAGACAAGGAAAATTATGTGTTTCGTTTTTATTTCAAGCCTCAAAAGTAAACAGAAAATAAACAAATTTTATCTTCTGGATGCAGAGAGACGAGTAGTTCTGCCACTGCATCATGATATGATGGGACCCACGTAACATCGTAACTGCCCAATCAAATGGATGATTGGATTGGAATAGTGGCTACAATGCTGACATGGCAAGTCTGATTTCTTTCGGTTTAGAGTTGTTTCGTTTGCACATTTGAATTTGACAAACCTTTCTCAGTTTTGATTGCAATTGGATAGCAAAAATAGATTCGACCAACTTATTGGTCTTTTGTACAGATTGGCTTTCTTCTTTTACTAGAGTGAAAATTATTTGATTAACCTTCAATAGACTATCTGTGAAGTCAGATTCACCCATCATACAACTTATCAAGATAGCAAAATCTGAAACAGCACCTAAAAAACACAACACTACAGCTGATGGACTGGACTAATCTCGTAGTTACCATATCGTATGGTTATGATTCTCCTGTAGTATCACCAACGGTCTAAGAAACACAATTTTGATCATGGGTGAGTTTGCTCCTCAACTGCAAAACTGCAGCATAGGGAATAGAGGTTAAGGCTAACCAATAGAAAAGGTAAAGAAAAAAGAAAGCAGTGGATACTCTATTATAAATGGAAAGGTTAAGGAGAAGGGAGAGTGGCTAAACTTATAAATCGTAGTGGTAAGGCAAAGAAAATGTAGCAGCAATATGGTTTCCAGTAACTAACAAATGGAACATGTAAATGCCAAACAAGCTATTATTTGCCACAGAGCAGTGTCTTATAAGATAATATCAACAGCTAGTTCCACAAAACCAAAGACTAAAGTTCCCAAACGACACTACAGTGAACCAGCAGTGAAACTCAGTAACAACAGAGGTCTGACACAATTAAAAACAACAGAGAAATTGTCTAAATCACCTCAAGAAGACGAAACAGGGGGACTGGAGGACTCCTCGCCAACAGAGACCGAAGGGGCTTTTCCACCAGAGAAATTGAGAGCTGCAGCAGCGGCAGCCTGAGGAGAATATATGCGTGCTTTCTTTATAATTTCAGCGACAATCCAATGCTTACGCTTGCTCAAAGGCCTTGAAGGATCCAATTTCACCTACGATTAAATAACAAATCAATATTCCAAAATGTTCACGCTCTTGATCAAAATGTATTACAAAATCACTCCAAAATCTCCCAAAAAAAGTTGAGAGCTCACGAAGAAGAGATGAAAGTGAAGGAAATTACTCGATCGCCAATGTTACAAGCGTCCTTCTCGTCGTGAGCCATGAACTTGGATGTACGCTTGACGTAGCGATTGAAGAGCTTATTGTGAAATAGCCTGTCGACGGCAACCACCACGGACTTCTGCATCTTGTTCGACACCACCGTGCCTATCACTGGCTTCATTTTTCCGGCAGCAAACTCTGTAGATCGAAGACGAATGGTGAGTGAAAGTTTCTTCATCTAGGGTTTAATAACCATGGGCTTTAATTAAGCCCAATACACTAACCAAACCGGTTCACAACGAATGTCCGGTTTAATCACAGATATAAAATCAAACCGGGATCAGAAGAAACAAGTGAAAGTAAAGAATCAATGGCTACTACTTCACTTCATCTTCAACCTCTCGCCACTCTCTCATCATCACATTCCTCTCCTCCTCCTCCAAACTCTAAACCTCTCTACCTCAAATTCCAAACCACTCACCGTGAAAATCTCCGTTACCTCTCTCACCTCGGAGTAATCCCCAAAAATCCCCGTTTAGCCCCTCCATTAGACAACCTCCCCGTCATCCTCTCCGCCGTGAACTTCCTCAAATCAAAAGGAATCTCCGACGAAGACTTCCCTCGCCTCGTCTTCCTCTGCCCTCACCTCTTCTCTCCGACCTTCGACATCACCGATCTCAACCCCGTCTTCGATTTCCTCACCGGAGAACTCGGAGCTTCTACTGAAGAATCCAGAGGCTTGATCGTGAATTGTCCCAGCCTCCTCTTCTCCGACGTAGACTATTGCTTGAGGCCCACGCTTGTTTACCTCAAGGAGCTAGGGTTACGGAATCTAAACAGAGCGAGCAAGACGAACGCGCACGTGCTCAACACGAGGGTTGAGAAGCTGAGAGCTAAGATGAGGTTCTTGAAGAGTATAGGATTCGAACACCAGGAAGCGGCTAGAGTCTGTGGGAGGATCCCTGCCATATTTGGGTACAGTGTTGAAGATAACTTGATACCTAAGTTTGAGTTTCTCATTTATGACATGGAGAGGGAATTGGAAGAGCTTAAGAAGTTTCCGCAGTATTTCGGATTTAGTTTAGGGAGGAGGATAAAGCCGAGGCATTGGCATTTGAAGAGGAAGAATGTTAAGGTTTCGCTTAGTAGAATGTTGATGTGGGGTGATGACAAATTCTATTCCANACCTCCTCTTCTCCGATGTAGACTATTGCTTGAGGCCCACGCTTGTTTACCTCAGGGAGCTAGGGTTACGGAATCTAAACAGAGCGAGCAAGACGAACGCGCACGTGCTCAACACGAGGGTGGAGAAGCTGAGAGCTAAGATGAGGTTCTTGAAGAGTATAGGATTCGAACACCAGGAAGCGGCTAGAGTCTGTGGGAGGATCCCTGCCATATTTGGGTACAGTGTTGAAGATAACTTGATACCTAAGTTTGAGTTTCTCATTTATGATATGGAGAGGGAATTGGAAGAGCTTAAGAAGTTTCCGCAGTATTTCGGATTTAGTTTAGGTAGGAGGATAAAGCCGAGGCATTGGCATTTGAAGAGGAAGAATGTTAAGGTTTCGCTTAGTAGAATGTTGATGTGGGGTGATGACAAATTCTATTCCAAATGGAAGTTATGAGAGCTACAAAGAAATATTAATACACAACTCTGTATAATTCAAAGAAATTTTTTGCATTGCGTTTTATAAAAGAAAGTTAATTTGAATCATGTGCAAGTGTTGAGAGAATCCTTGATTTGTGAAATGGTAAACTAGAAATCTAAATCTCAAGCGCGGTCAAGGTTGGCGAATCAAAAGCTCAATGTCGGCTCCGACTTCTGCGATCTTGGCTTCCTTGGACGCCTTGGCCGATTTAGCAATGTTCTCGACTTCGAAATCTATTGCTATCTGCTTCACCTGACCTTCAAGCATCTGTTGCGGAGAGACACCAATTTAATTTAAATTTATGAAACCAGTAAGAAAGCAAGCAATCTAGTAGTGGTTTGTGGAAACTAACCAGTGAGCCGATTGCGACCAAACTTCGGAATTTCGAATCAACATCTGCAGCTTCCTCTTCAGCAATCTGTTTAAATTTTCAATCTTCTTTAGTACAAATGATAATACAATACCAGATAAACATAGCATATTAGCAGTGAGCTTCTAATTTAACTATTTGGTACATTGATCCTCTCCTACATTACTTGGATCTCGGAGATTTTGTGAATGTGATAAACATAGCATATTAGCAGTGAGCTTCTAATTTAACTATTTGGTACATTGATCCTCTCCTACATTACTTGGATCTCGGAGATTTTGTGAATGTGATAAACATAGTTCCCACAGGGATTCCATTCCATGGCGAGATATAAATGGTATTATATGCACTGATGGTTAAAATGAGTAGATATAGGCGCACCTGCAAGGCTGCTGAAAGGACTTGAGATTGACCTTCTTGATCTTTCAAATTTATTAGTAGCACTGCATAACTGAGGAACAAAAACATAGATCATGGAATAAGATGGCTACAATTTGGCATGAATCCAGCTAGAACAAAGGTCAGTTAAGAGAGATCTTACTTCAGAAGCAACGTTGAATAAGCCAACTGCAAGTTCTTATTTGGGGATGAATAACAATTGGAGAAAGCATCCAAAATCTGCATTGAGCACATTATTTTGTTTGAGTACCCAAGAAACCACATCAAATTATCAGATCCAAACAGACAAACTCATGTGAATAGACACTACAGTAAAATGTATTTAGAAACTTCATTTCTATTCACAGATGCAGCTAAGCCACATACACTAGACACAGAAACCAAAAATATCTCCTCAGATCTAAACCAATAGTAGGTTTATTGAGATCCTCACAGATTCTAATTGTGATATAAAACCATAGAAACGAGATAGTACTTACTTGACTATGATGTGTCTGTAGCCAGTAATGAAACGAAGAATTCTTGAATAGATTAACCAGGACACGAACAGTTGTCAGAAGATTTGCAGGAAGAGCTGGAGCTTCAGTGACTTTCTTTATTACATCCAAAAGCAGGTCTAAATGAATTAAAGTAACAGAGACATACAAGTTAATAAAGGGCATTAGCTGATATTCTAATTCATGTTGAGAAAACATAGCTTCACGTCAGAGATAATTACCATTGTTGTTTTCCACATGCTTGATAAGTAGACTAGCTCCGTGAGGATGCAAAACAAGCATTCTGAAGATATCAATAGCTGCATATTTAAAAAACCATAAGCAAAGCAAAACATAAGGCAAAACATCTCCCATTTCAGATTGTCATACAAGCACTTTGGAGTTAACTGATTTTGCTAGGGTTTCATGATACTTAAAAACAAATAGCAACAATCAAAAGCTCAATAACTTAAGAATTCTCTTTGACTAATTGATTGACAAGAGAAGACTTACCAGGAAACATCATTGCAGGTGGCCATGCTTGTAGCACTTTCAAAAGCAAGGTAATGTCCATATCAGCAAAACTGGTAGAGTGGTAGTGTGATGTGTCCTTGAGTATTTTAATGATCGCGCCTACTCGGGATACCTCAACTTCTGTCAGGGACTTGTCATTATTTACCTTCAAATGATGGAAAATTGTATAAACATATCACCAACAATTGTATAAGTAAAATAATCATTCCTGGTACAACTGCAGTGTGCTAAAACTACAGAGAGCTTACTGAGTCAGACTGTAGAGTATTGTTGAATTCTGTCAACTTTTTCAGAATCCCGTCATATTGGGCAACATCAAAAACTAGCACACCTTTCTGGAAAAACCAATGGAAGAAAAAAAGATTAATAGCTAGAAACACGAATCAGGAGTAAAAAAAGATTTATAGCACGAAAGAATTCCAGCTTACTTTTGGAATGTGCTTGTGTAAAGGTTTTGCCGGAGTTGCTGCAATAAAAATAGTTAAGAGTGTATGAGGCAAACAGAAGAATATTATTAGAATTTAAAATTCCTAATGAAACGTAATTATTATGAAAACTCAATACAGAGACTGTATTCATACCAGCTGAATGAGATGTTTGCCCAGGCACGTAAGCATTTGCTGTTCAAAAGCATAAAATTAGAATAAAATCCTAGAAACAAATATCAGACTAAAATATTTTCAAAAAACATGTGATTTTACCTCCTGTGAAGGGATCACGGAAAGATGGATTAAAATTGAAGTCCTTCTGCCCGGAATTTTGTAATATAAATTCAACAATTTGCTGCCGATATGCAAAGGGGAGATTCTCTCTCAGAAGCCACTTGTCAGCTGCATCATAAGGACTCTCTGCCAAGCACGAAACATTTTAAGTAACTTATAAACTGAAGCACTGGCTCGTGGTTGTATTGAAATTCAGACAAGGCTAGCAAGACAGTTCAAGTACCTGATCTATTGTAAGGTAGCTTCCGGATAGGCTCGCCATCACCAATGTCAACATCGAAAACTAGATGAAAGAAAAAGAGCTAAGAATTCTGCTCACTTTGATTTAAGAGAATCTGAAATTTTCTTAAAAGGACAAAATCTAACCAAAATCATACTGAACTCCATCGAAAATTGGACGATCGGCTACACCATCTGGGCCATCAACAACCTCGCCAATCTGGGAAAAGCGATATAAAACTCAAATCAATCTACTACAACAGGGCACTAGCCTTTTAATGTGCGCCCAAATACTTGAGGATCAAAAATTAAAATCAGAGGCAATTTTGCTCCCAGGTTTGAATGCCACATTAGGTTTCAAATTCATTTAAAACCTTCGCTAATTACACTGAAACATATGAAAATCTACTGGCGACACATGCAATTAATTTATGACAAGACAGCATTGTGTTTCATGGAAAATTCACAAGCCCTCATCCAATGGTAACTTTTCCATGAAGAAATGAACTATTCATCAAGCCAATTGATTTCAGAAGGAAGTTATATTCATATTCATGCATGTGATCTAATAAATAATAAAGCACTATTCATGGTGTCTTACTTTGTCCCATCTCTGTTCTCTCATATTCCATGCATAGGCAACACCATTGTCTCCTTCCCTTACAACTTTTGTCTGGCCATCACTGGTACCTGAGCATATTCATCAAAAACTAAGATGTTATGAGAATACCATAGGCACAGAGTATCAACTACAGCTAGTCAACTATCTAGGCGTTCTTTTGATAATTCTTTAAAATTAATGCTTTCCACCGGATGATAAAGCTTATAATACAAAATTTGGATGAATTAGTGGACCTTGTATTGTCAGAGAATCAAGTCCCGGCAGCTCGTCAAGTCTCAACCCCCCAACCTTTTTCCTGGGATAAATAATGGCACACATATGCTTTGCAGTTAATTTTTTAGCACAAAATATACGAAAATCATATATCATCAGCTGGTCATATGTTTTTTAATGAAATTGCCATATGAAAGGAGAAAAAAACTCAATGGGCAGAATTTAATAGATCAGACATGAGATATCCATAACAATCAGATTACCTGCTCAATTTGTACTCGGATAGTTGGGAATCATAGGCATCAATCTCCATTTGATCCGCAATCACGCCATGACGTACTGTCCAAACACGAACCACTCCATCTGAACATGCTGTCACAATATCCCCGTTCTCCAAGAACTTTGCATCCCAGACACAGCCTGGGTGTTCTAAACTCTGAACGCAGACTCCATCTGTACCAGACAATAGTAACAAAGTAAGAACAACAGATCAACATACATGTATAAACATACTTTAGTCTCTTTTCGCTAGTGATATTAATTATAACATCAATAGCAGATCCATCTTTGCAAGCATTTCAAAATGGTTTCTGATCATCCANTAACAAAGTAAGAACAACAGATCAACATACATGTATAAACATACTTTAGTCTCTTTTCGCTATGATATCAATTATAACATCAATAGCAGATCCATCTTTGCAAGCATTTCAAAATGGTTTCTGATCATCCAATACTGTCTGAGGCACTAACAACTAACTTCCCATCAGCTGTAACTAAGTAATCAAATTGAGAACACGAATTCCACAAAAATATGAAGCAACAAACATCTTTAATGCTACCATCAAACTGAAATTGAGATGAGACTTTCTAAATCTAAGCATCAAAGTGAAAATTGGATATAGACTATCTAAATTCAAACATCTCAGACCTCAGATAACCTTGAAAATCTATAGAAATTATAGAACATAGCTAAGCCGAACAAAAGGAAACCCATGATCACCTTTCCAAATCTTAGCGAAGCGGTCTTCACTGCCACTAACGATAAGGCCAGATGCATGTGCATCAACAGAGTAAACAATGGAGGTGTGACCAACCATCTCCAAAAGAACTTCGCCACTAAGAGCCCATAACCTGATTGAGCTGTTTTGATATAATAAAATGGAGATTTACAAAGTTTGTTGCGTAGAAACGAATGAAAGACTGAGTAAAGGAAAACCTAAGTATCACACCGGATCACAAAAGAAACAACAAATTCCAATTAAAGAACAGATTGATGAGTACGATTCACTTGGATAATGGCATGAAGTAAGGCAGAGGGTTGCTGGAAGTACAAAACTTACCCATCATGTGATGCCGAAAGAAATCCTAAGTCAGGCATTACGGCTAACCCTCTAACAGTATCTGCATTGCAAAATAAACGAATTTGTTTAAGAAAACAATTTCTTTAACGAAAAGGAAATTCCTGATAACAGGGCCGTGTCTTGGCACTTCACAAGATAGATATCTTACTGCAGCTAGTATGAGATTCTGTCTTATTTTAAAATGCAGTTTCTCATATTGATAAAAAAAAATTGAGAGAGGGCACAAGAAAATTTACCTGAATGCCCTGCAAAGGTTTGTACACTCGTATTTCCCTTCCAGAGTTTGAGAGTGGTGTCACTTGAACCTGGTAGTAGCATAAATAATTCATTAGTCGTGAAATCCAGTGAAAATTAAGCCATCAAGAATAAATAAAATAAAGTTAATGCTGAAAGCTTTAGTTCGATGGTTTACCTGAAACGATTTCACCAGATGGCAGCTTTATCACAGTCTGGACAGGCGACTGATGCGCCTCCCAAGATTCAACAAGCTGACCGTTTCTCCATCGTTTCAGAGTTCTTCAGAAAATGAAATAATTGAGAACTTAGGTTAGACCACACAACATTACTTTATTGATTGATCTTTTCGTAAGTTCCATACTAAAAAAATTACTTGCAGAGAAAAACTTACTGATCAACCGAAGATGACACTATATCCTCATTATCAACAGTAACACCAGTGACTTGCATCTTATGACCCTTCAAAGTCTGAATATTCTCTCCATTAACCAGGTTCCAAACAAAAACAAAAGTATCCATGCTCCCAGAGACGAGTCTTCCTTCAGGAAACTCATCGTTTGGCGGAAGCCACGCAAGTGGCCCGACAAAGCTGGTATGACCCAAGAGGATTTTAGAGTTGGAATACTTGCGCTTATTAGAAGAATCCACTGACCAAACCCTTATGGTCCTATCTCTTGATGAGGTAGCTATATTCTCATCATTGCACACACATATCCCACGAACCTGGAAATAGATAACCCATGAGTTGCCAATGTCACAATTACAGTTGGTATTCAATTGCATTAGCTCATTAGCATAATGTACAGCTAGATGATCTATACATTCTCAATTTTAGTATATATCTTTGAAATTTCTCACTAAGAAATTTGTAAGCTAATCGAAACAAAGCCTCACACTAATTATCAAATCTGCATATCAAATTGAAGAAAATCGAAAGCAAAATCGCAATCCAGTGTATGGTTTCGAGAATGCAAAGCGGAATTATGCTACCTAACATAGTTTCGGGAATCTAGAAAAGAGTGGATCAAGTAAAGCAACAAAAGTGGAAATTGGAGAGAGATCTTACATCGTCGTCGTGGCCACGAAGCTCGCAACGGAGCTTGTACTCGTTGAAATCGATATCCATAACCATAACTGAGAAGGAGAAGCGACTCGAAAGTGACTTGTGCGAGGAGGAAAAGTGAAAACTGAGGAAGAAGAAGACGAGGACCAAGTAGTCAAATCAAAAGTGTATATATCAGCCTTTTAAGCCCGGCCCAATCCGAAACTATTCACTATTCCTTCTTTTTCCTTATCGGAGAAAAAAATTTCACGTAATTTCGGATTAGGATAAACCAATAAAGTTAGAAGAATTAAAACATCAAACCTATATTATTCCAAAATCGGGGAAAAACAATAAAAAGGGAAAAATGTAAAGAAAAAAAAGCATGAACTAAAAAAAAATGGACAATACATGAACGTTAACGTTCTTTTGGCTCACATAAGGGAATTTTTCTTTAAAAATTCCCATTTCTGAGATTCAAATTCCTAATCTTACTGCTCGACCATGAACCTCTAACCAAAATGTCACATATTGTATTTCTCTTCTATTTATCCCTTATTTTTAGGTATTCTATTCATTTGTTTTTTTAATATACTTTATTTTATTTGTTTTTTCAAAATCTATGAAGATTTTAACTAATGTAAATATTATTTTTAAAATTATAAATCAAATTGGGGTTAATATGTTATTTACAAAGTTTTGCATTCGAGATAATTAACTATAGTATGTAAGATAATGAAAATACTCTGTATCTTGTATATTGACATCGAGGTTATATATATATATATATATAAACGTATCTAGGGTATCCTAATTATATATACACAGAATCTTAATATTTCCATATATCCTAACACTCTCCCGCAGTCGAAGCATCCTGTTTGATAACGCTGAGACTGTTCTGAAATTCAAAAAAGAGTGGAGATGGAAGTCCCTTTGAGAAAATGTCAGCAAACTGTCGAGTGGAAGAGACATGAAGAACCTTAACCGGACCAATAGCAACACGTTCGGATGAAATAAATGTCAATTTCAACATGTTTTGTGCGTTGATGTTGGATAGGACTGGACGAGAGATATATAGTAGAGACATTATCACAGTATACTATATTGGCACGACGAACAGGAAGCCGCATTTCAAGAAGGTTGCGTAACCATATAGCCTCAAAGACAACATTAGCTACACCACGTTATTCAGCCTCTGCACTCGAGCGTGAAACTGTCATTTGCTGTTTTGAAGACCACGATATGAGATTGTCGCTAAGAGGATTGATATTTTACCACATTTTGCTATAACTTTCAAGTACTTTTGATAATAAACCAAATGATTTCAGGTTAAATGTTATGATTTTCACCATTTTATATTTTCAAAGTATTTTCCGAAAAATAAGCATTTTAGGTACAAAGATGGACATTTCTCGCCCAAATCAGAAATTCAGTGCGGGAACAGGACCTCAGGTGAAGATGATACACATATTGGATTGAAATGAACTTTGGAGACAAGGAAACCACGTGAATTAGCTGTCACACGGGCCTAGAATCAAGTTATTTGACCAATAAGCCTTTGAGTTACAGCCCGTTTAAGTGAAGCCTTCTGAAGCCCATTACTCTTCAGGCCCAATCGATCGATCATCAGAGTGACCGATTGACCAAAAAGAGATAACTACTGAAGATTTCTAGAAACTTCGCAAGATCACTTCATATATTCGGGCAATATCTGAAGACCTCAGACGGTGAGCGAATCGATCGGTGAATCCCACGGCGACCGATCGATCATTAGAGATAAACTCAAATATTATGATTCTCTCCAGCTGATTCGATTCTATCACTTCACTGAAGCCCTCAGACGTCCTCCACCCTCTATATAAAGAGACCTCTCGTCTCTGAAAAGGGGTGTGCCTCTCCACTCTACCTAAACTCTAGGAGAGAGCACTTTACCTTCAAAAACTCTCAAATCTCTTTATTGTTTTCATTTCTATAGTTGCCAGGGGAGATAATATCTTGTATTTGAACCCCTTTTTCTATATATTGCATGGTTATTTTGCTCTTCATGGTCTTTTCATCTATGCTAGAGTAATTTGATCGTTGGGATCAAAGTTTTTCATAGTTGCATGGTTTGGTAGATAGATTGTTTGCTGGTCATTTGAAAGAACTTTTATATGTACTAGAATTAACTGAGAATTGTTAGCTTGATCACCTAGCTTTTCAAAATAGATTCTCTTTGCTAAAGCACCATTAGGTAGAAGATCTGACGAGTAATTGATAAGCTATACATGTGGGATCTCGACCAGAGAGTCATGTGTATGGTTGACGTATCAATCCTTTAGTAGAAATCATGACTGCTCCTTTGTTGTGGTCATGTGCTTTATGTTTGAATATGATTGAGTCAGGATGACTTCAACACGAAGGCTGCTTACAAATCTGAATAATCCGGTCTGTGTTTTTATTATTCCCAACACTTAAATTAATTGCATTAAACCGTTTTCATTTTGCATCAGTAGTTTCTTATATTTCATTAAAAACCGTTCCGACCGATCGATCGACTATCCAATCGATCAATCAAAACCCCCAAAAATCATATTTGCATCTTAGCTCGATTTGAATCCCATAA
>OVAP01002897.1:0-18066 GCA_900406295.1 Aurinia saxatilis
TGAGTAGATTGATACAAGATAAGTCGATTCTCTCTTTTGGATTTTTTGGTCTCAAATCTTGTCTCTCTCTTCTGGTCTTTTGTTGTGCAAACTTAAAACACATATGTTCTTATTTGTTTTGGTATGGTAAGTTGGTCACATCCGAGAAATGAGTTTGTCAAATGGATTCTATAAACTTTTCTCCATGATTTGCATATATGTGTTCCATTATTTGCATAAGTTTGGTATGTAATTGACATGGAAACAAGTTTGTTTTACGTTCTTTGCATAAGTGAGGAGCTTAGGATATTCAGGTATTTCGGTTCTTTCGGTTCTTTACCCGAACCAAATCGAACCGAAATCTGTTTCGGTTCCAATTTGGATCCCCTAATTATGGATTCGAACCGACCCGATCCAGTCGGATCCGAACCGAAAAACTAGTTCGGTTCCATTCGGTTCCTTTTTTCCAGGAACTGAAAAACCGAAGATCTGAAGATCTGAAGATCCGAACCGGGGAACCGAAAGCCCAAGCCTACTAATAAGCCTCACAACAAAGATTGGGTCTAACTTGGAAACACACAATGTTTATTAACTTATAGTAATTGTAAATATGGGCATATAAACCTAGAAATCTCTGAATTTGAACGAAAAATACATCAAAATCGTCAAAATCGAAGTTTGTTTTATATCCAGAAATCAGATAGTAACCATTTTGAGTAATTGAAAAGAGAGATCTATTCGAAATTCAGAGAGAAACACTTTTAATTTTTTGTGCGAATGATTTTAACAAACAAATTTAGAGAGTTTGGATATACTAGAAATGCTATAGATCTCCCAAGAATCGCCTTCTGCTTGTTTTGTTTTTTCCTTTCTGTTTTGATATTTCTTTTCTCTACTGCCATGTAACACCCTATGTTAGCATTAGAATAATTGACATCAACATTGTTTATAACTAACTTTTGCTGTGAGTGCGACACCCAAGATTTTTTTTCATTTAAGTGCGTTCGTAAATAAAGAATAAGGTATTACAAACCGGCGAGACTACAACCGGAATTACAGAGTTCTTGCCGCGAACCAAGTGGTTTCGGAGTCTAGAGAAGAAAAGTTACATACAAAGCATTGGACAAAAACCTAAAACAAATCAAACAACCAATTCCTTCATTGAACCTAAGCTGAATACAACCTGCAAGCCTCTTAAGGAATCACCATGACCCGATAAAGAGATCCATTCTTTGGTGAATCAATCTGCCTTTACCTTTAAACGCCACATACTATGATTGATAGAGAAATTTGGGACACATATATTTCCCGAAACCTATCAATAGGCTTTAGTGATGGATGCACAAACACTCAATCCTCGCATGTGCAAAACCCGCATAGCATGCAAATAAAAATGTAGTCTCGATCGAACTTAAATCGCAGGGATATAAGTGGATCACCCTCGTCGGATAGCGCTGCCACCACCATATCGAATCAAAGAAAGTCCTAGCTCACCGTCTTGAAGCAAACCTATGCAGATTATACAAAACCCAAATCCAATTAAAGGAGATTAGGTGGACAGAAGGTTTCGGTACAACGCTTGAGACCTTCGATAATCCCAAACGACGGATCGATGTATCAGACTTATGGCATGCAAAAAAGGGGTAAGGGTAATCAAAGATCCGGTGTTAAACCAAAAAGATTCCTTAAAAAAAAGGTAAGATCTAAAATTTTTGAAGCAATCCTATAAGGGAAGTGCAGCGTTGGTGTGAAGAACACCACCTAACGCCAACCCCAAATGGCACATTTAAATCGGTGTTTCGGTTTAGTGAGAAGGCAGAGCAATTAGAGAGATAAAGAGCGTCATCTTCCAGTTCAAGGCTTTTTGTTTTCTAGTAATTTTTCTTAAATTAATTATAGCGACTATTAAGCGTTTTGGTTTATGCTTGTATTTGGAGTTGACTGTCTGGAACAATCGCTATTAGAACGGCATTGGTTGAAGTGGTCGGGAGTTTGGAGTCTAACGAAAATCTCTCCGATGGGGATCGAACTACCCTCTCCTCAGCGGCCTCAAGTGTTCATCAATTTCCGAGGGGCCGATCTTCGTTACAGTTTCATCAGCTTTTTGAGGGCGGCTTTCATAGAGAGTAATATCAACTACTATATCGACTGTGACGAGCCCCGGGGAGCAGCTATTGACATCCTTCTCGATAGGATCAAGGAGTCGCAAATCGCTCTGGTGTTCTTCACGAAACAGTACGCAAACTCAGAGGATTGCTTGGATGAGCTGGTGGAAATAATGAAGAACATGAAAGACGGAAAGCTCAGAGTCATTCCCGTCTTCTTTCATGTGAAGCCAGAGGACGTGAAAGAGCAAAAGAAAGAGTTCGGCGTTACGCTATACGGAGAAGGTCGCCGTAATAGACCCAATATGCCCCAGTGGGAAAAAGCTCTAGAGTCTGTTCCCACAAGAATGGGATTGGTGTTGCCTGAGGACAGGTAATGAAGTCACTATCATGTTTTTCTTTTCATTTGATCATTTCATGTTGTAATTTCATTGATTTCAGATCGCATTACGATTTCCTTCTTGAGCTGGTCCACAAAGTCAAGGAAGTGGAAGACATAATTTTGTCCGAAAGCGGAGGAGGAGAAGGGTCCAACATGCTTTCTACTGATAAATCTAGGTTGACTTCGAGTGCTGGTAGTTCCCATGTACCTATCAAACACTCTAGACCACCTCCCTCAGTTTACGGAATGGAGCAACGCCTGAAGCAACTGAAAGAAAGGTTGGATCTTGAGTCTCCCATTACTCAAATTGTTGGAATTGTCGGCCATGCCGGGATTGGTAAAACCGCTCTCGCAAAACAGTATTTCAATATCTGCAACAACAAGTTCGTATATCATAAGATTCTCCTGGGTATCAATGAGAGGTCAAAGAACGAGGAGGGGTCAGCTTGGATGACTAAAGAACTTTTGGGTGGTAAAACCGATGATAAGGCTAAAATTTTCAAAACAAGAAGTTTCATTGTTTTGGATGATGTGACTGAAGAGAAACAAATAGAGTTTCTACTCATTAATCGGGGCCGGATTAAGAAGGGAAGCAAGATTGTGATTACAACGCGCGACAAGTCATGGCTCGAAGGAATTGTTCACGATACTTATGTTGTCCCTAAGTTGAATGACAACAATGAAGCCTTACAACTCTTTCGCTATCATGCGTTCAATACTCCTACACAAAATTTCATGTCGCTGTCCAAAAAGTTTGTGGATTATGCTGGAGGCAATCCACGAGCCCTTGAGGAATTGGGTAAGGAACTCTGCGGAAAAGATGAGGCGCACTGGAAAGCTAGACTAGAAACAGTGCCACATCGTTGCAATGAGAATGTCAAAAGAGAGTTAAGAATTAGTTATGACAAACTGACTGATCAACTAAAGGATGCGTTTCTTGACATAGCGTGTTTCTTCAGATCAGAGCAAGAGGATTATGTAACAACTTTACTGGCTTCCAAAGACTCTAGTGAAGCTGCGAGGCAAGTTAGAGATCTCGCCAACAAGTTCATGATAAGTGTCTCTGCCGGCCAAATCGAGATGACTGATCTACTGTGTACATTGGGCAAAGAACTTGGTTTATTGGCATCCGTAGAAGACAATTTGGGAAAAAGCAGGCTGTGGGAACATAATAAAGTTATTGGAGCCCTTTTCAAGAAAAAGGTAAGATTTATCAATTAGAGAGAGAAGTGAAAATTATAGTATAAAAGATTAGATGGAAGTTTCTTGATGTAGGTGTGTAGGAAACATTTTCCTCATTGATTTCGGATTTTGAGTTGGGCTGAACTTAGTAAGTGCTTTCCTAACATCTAGTGTGTTTTACCTGTTAACAGGGAACAGAGAGTGAACCAAATGTTAAAAAGAAACAGGTAACAGAGTGCGTGAGAGGTATCGTCCTCGACCTGTCAAAATTAGCAAAGGGAATAGCCATGAAAAGAAACAAACTGACCAAAATGCCGAACCTACGATACCTAAAAATCTTTGACTCTCGCTGCCCTCGGCAATGTGAAGATGACTTCATGGTACATTTGCCTGAAAAACTTGATTTCCCGTTGCAAGAGATCCGCTACCTCCACTGGCTGAAATTTCCATTAAAGAGACTTCCATCAGACTTCAAAACGGAGAATCTTATTGACCTCAGGCTGCCTTATAGTAAGATTGAACGTATTTGGAAAGTTGCTAAGGTCTGTCTTCTTCTGCTAGTTTGATTATTGTAAAACTAACCAGAGTAAGGTGTAGCTGATTGGTGGTTTTGGTTTGAGTGCTTGTCACAGGAAACCCCAAATTTGAAGTGGGTGGATCTAAGCCACTCTACAGAGTTGATCGACCTATCAGCTTTGTCGAAAGCTGCATCTCTACAAAGATTAAATCTTGAATGTTGCACCAAACTTGTAAATTTCCCGGAAGATACGGAAACTATGAAGAGTCTTACTTTTTTGAACCTCAGAGGATGCACCAGTCTACTGTCTCTTCCGGAGATGAAGAATGTAACCTCACTTAAGACTCTCATCCTCAGCGACTGCAAAAACTTTAGAGAATTTCAGGTGATTTCTAAAAATCTTGAACATCTACATTTAGATGGTACTGCTATAGAGAGTCTTCCTCTTACTATCCAGCTCCTTGAAAGACTTATTGTGTTGAATTTGAAAAACTGCAAACTGTTGGAGTCTCTTCCTGATTGCCTTGACAAGCTGAAGGCTCTTGAAGAACTTATACTCTCCGGTTGTTCAGAGCTTGCGAGTTTTCCTGAAATGAAGGAGAAGATGGAAAATCTGCACATTTTATTTATTGATGGGACCTTAATAAAAGAGGTACCAACAATTTTAGTACACTGTGCTAACTCCACAGACCAAGTGAATATAAAACAATATCCCGGGATGAATGGCCTATCCTTGTTACGACGTCTATGCTTAAGTAAAAATAATATGATCAGCAGCCTGCAATCTGGCATCAGTGATCTTCATCATTTGAAATGGATCGACTTGAAGTATTGCAAGAATCTCCTATCTATTCCAACGCTCCCACCAAATCTTCAATGCTTAGATGCGCATGGGTGTATCTCACTTAAGACAGTAGCTAGCCCGTTAGCCCTTCTTACACCGACAGAGCAAGTCCCCTCCTCATTCATTTTCACCAACTGTGAAAAACTAGACCACACATCAAAGAATGAAATCACATGCTATGGTCACAATAAGGGCCGGCTCCTGTCAGAAACACTGAATCGCCACAATAAGGTATTTCTCTCTGCTACAATCGCATTCTATATAGATTCTTAATTTCTTTCAACTATAAATTCTTCATTCTGTAGTTTTCTCATAGTTTGAAACCAAAATTTGGTAATACTTGCAAATCCATAAACCATTCCTCCGTACAGTCAGTGCTCTTGTCTATCATGCATGTCCAAAGTCTTAAATTCTATTAAGTGACAACTATGTCTGGTTTACTTTGCAGGCTCTTTCTTTTGAAGCTTTGGTTGCCACTTGCTTTCCTGGAAGCGAAGTTCCTGCTTGGTTTAACCACAAAGCTTCTGGGGCAGTGTTGGAGCCCGAGCTGCCTCGACATTGGAGTGAAAGTGGGTTTGTTGGTATAGCTCTATGCGCTATTGTCTTGTTTGACGAACAAAAAATCCAAAATAACCACCTGCAGGTGAAATGTGACTTCAACAATGTTAACACCTCCTTTAGCTACTTCAGTTGTCCTATTGGAGGCTTATCGGAGACATGCAATGAGCAGCGCACGATAAATTCTGCTCATGTGTTCATTGGATACACCAATTGGCTTAATATAAAAAGATTTCAGGAAGAAGATAGCAAGAAGGGTTGTGTTCTTCCTACTAAGGCTTCAATTGAATTTCAAGTGACAGATGATATTGGTGATGTAACAAATTGTGAGGTACTGAAGTGCGGTTTTAGTTTAGTTTATGAATGTGGTTCTTGGGAGCCAAGCTCAAGGAAAGAAGACGGTGAACAAGGTGAACTTGAGTCTATTGAGATGAAGAAGAAGTTTTCTAAAATTAAGATTGCAAACTGTGGTGAGAACATAATGAGGGATGATAAAGTCAATGGTGAAGCAAGCTATAGTTCCAGAAAGAGCTAAATATTTATTATATCTTCTTGTAATAAAAATGTGGGAGGCGAAGCTGATTGTTAATGACAGTTAGCTTCTAATTCCCCCATATTTTGAACAGAGTTGTGTGCTAAAACTTTTTTGAAAATAACAGGATGCAGCATTCTTTGAATCAACTTATATGTATATCTTGGTAGATTTAATCAGGTACGATCTCATATATAATTCTGAAAGTGCTTCAGGATCAGGAAAATCCTAGTGCGAGTCATATATTAGGTATCAATAAAAGTGTATCTGGTACATAGATTAGCAATAAACTGGGCCCCGAAATGATGACTTCTTAAGTTCACACGTGCTTCTCAGTTCTCACCCATAACTAAGAAATTAAGAATTCGTAAATAGATTAGCAATAAACTGGGCCCCGAAAGAGAAAGCCCATTTTCATCTTTCTTCTTCCTTTTGTTTACCCTGCAAATTTCTAAAGTAGTAGGTCTTTCTGACTCTGATAGTGTCAGATTCAGAATTATTAGTCTTTAAGTAAAAAAAGTAATATAAAATTGGTGACTCTCCTGGGGAAAATTGGTCCCAGAGTCATTTAAAAATGGTGAAAATCAGCAAAGCGTTGACGAAGATGTTAAGCTGCTTTCAAAACTTCCAATCTCTTCTTCTTCATCTCAAACTCACTCCTCCAAAATTCCTTGAAATGCTACAATGGCGACTTACGCAAAACCCTCGTCCAAGCGTCACCAGGTATTCATCAATTTCATGGGAGCTGACTTGCGCGGTGGATTCGCCGATAACCTCGAGAAGGCCTTGAAAAGCGACGGAGTCAATGTTCAATCGGACGACGAGTCGACTAATGAAGATTTCGCAACTGTTTCGAAGAGGATCGAGGATTCGAGAATCGCGCTCGTAATCTTCTCCAGCAGGTATACAGAATCGAGATGGTGTTTAGATGAGCTTGTGAAGATCAAACAAGGTATGGAACAAGGTAAACTCATGGTGATTCCGATTTTCTACAAGCTGGATACATCTACTGTGAAAGGACTTGAAGACGGTTTAGGTCTTAGCTTGTCGAATCCTTCGATGCGTGATTACGAGCCTCAACAGCTTGATATTTGGAAAGATGCTTTGGAT
Source organism: Aurinia saxatilis (assembly GCA_900406295.1). Classification (NCBI taxonomy): domain Eukaryota; kingdom Viridiplantae; phylum Streptophyta; class Magnoliopsida; order Brassicales; family Brassicaceae; genus Aurinia; species Aurinia saxatilis. Next base: position 7,210 of record OVAP01002897.1, read on the forward strand.
TCCGTTTCCTGCATGATGGGATTTCAATTGTATAAGAACAGGTACGAATTTTAGAGCTTTAGTGGTATCAGTTAGTGTCTCATAGTTTAGTCATTTACATTCACAGATGCTTAAAATTATGTATGCCTTTCATGATCAATTGTTAATTCTTACTCTACTTTTGACAGTGATGAGTCCAAGTTTATCACTCGTATTGTCAAGGATGTTAAGAGACTTTTGATCCAAATTTCGATGGAGGAGTCACATGGTCGACTGAAGGAGAGCCAAAAAGATGCCTTTATGGACGACTCTAAATCAGAGAGGGTGGATGGTGAAACTGATGGTGTTCTATTGGATGCAAAGTCTGATGTAAATCCGAAAGAAGTTGAGAATGTTCAAGGTGAAGCAGAATCGAGTGGGAAATCAATAAAGGATAATGATTATTATGATGAAGCAATTCCTGATATAGAAAACAGCGTTGAGTACGAGAGAGCTGATTCAGTCAGTGATGAGAAGAAGCAAGGAAAAGAGGTGGTGACCACCTACATACCTCCGCCAGAGCATAAAGTGTTCATTAATTTCCGGGCAACTGACCTGCACGATTGTTTTGTGGCCAAGCTCGTGAAGGCCTTGGAAAAAGTTGGATATAACGTCTATGTAGACGAAGATGAGTTGCCACCGGGAGATCGTGCAGGACTTCTTTTCAAGAGGATTGAGGAGTCCAGGATTGCGATTGTAATCTTCTCAAAGAGGTACACCGAATCGACGTGGTGCTTAGATAAACTGGTGAAGATCAAAGAATGCATGGATGAAGGGAAACTGCTAATCATTCCAATCTTCTACAAGGTGAATCAATTGCAGGTTAAACAACTGGAAGGAAATTTTGGTGTTAGGCTTTGGAATTTATGGAGGACGCGTAGGGAGGATCGTGTCATTAAATGGAAGGAATCTTTGGAGTATGTTGGAGGCATGAAAGGTTTCCCGTTTAAGGAGCTTCGGTAATTGAAATTTATTATTGGCTTGAATTCATTGACGTTGAATTCCTTGGGTCTCATTGTTGTTTTCTCATGTTTGGCAGTCTTGAGAGGGAGCTCATTACGTCCATCCTTAAGGAAGTTATTAATCACATGATCAAGATTTCATTGCAGGGACGAAAAAGTTCATCTTTTTTTCCTACTCCAGAGAGGGGAGAAATTACTGAATTGCGTACGGGAAAAGGAGAAAACCATATAACTTATCTCAACAAGCATCCCCTCGTTGGAATTAAGCGACGCATGGAGAAATTGGAGCAAAAGTTGGAGTTTGATTACGATGAAACTCGAATTGTTGGAGTTGTTGGAATGCAAGGAATTGGTAAAACAACGCTCGCAATGATGTTGTATGAAAAGTGGAACTGCAATTTTGTACGTTGCATGCCTCTTCTGGGTATCCGTAACAAATCAAAGGACCATGAGCCAGTGTGGCTGCAGAAGACACTCCTGGAAGTTTTACTCGAAAGGAAGTTACCGGAAGAGACAACACATGAATCTGTGAAGGATGTACTGCTCCAGACTAAAGTCTTTGTTGTTCTCGATGACGTGAGTGACAAGGAGCAGTTAGATCTTCTCCTTGGAAACAGAGAATGGATTAAGAAGGGAAGCAAGATTGTAATTACAACGTGTGACAAATCATTGCTCGAGGGATTTGCTGATGATACTTTTGTGGTCCCGCTTTTGAATGACCAGGAAGCCTATGAACTCTTTAGTTCTCACGCCTTCAATAATCCAAGCCGTAGTCCTTCCGAAACTTTCATATTTCTCTCTAGAAAGTTTGTATATCACGCCCGAGGGCATCCACTGGCTCTCATATTACAAGGTGCTGAACTTTGTGGAAAAGACAACGCTTACTGGAAACGAAGTCTAGAGACAGTATCACATAGTTACAATATGAAGATCCAAGATGTTTGGAGATTCTCGTTTGATCAACTTAATGAGCGGCAAAAAGATGTGTTTCTCGACATTGTGTATTATTTCATATCAGAGGATCAGTACTTTATCAGGAGTTTACTGGATACAGGAGATCCCGATGCTTCTGATCCCGTCAGTGAATTAAGAGATCTCGCTGACAAGTTCTTGATTACAATCTCTGACGGCCGAGTAAAGATGAATGATCTGCTGTATAGGTTCAGCAAGGCTCTTGGTTCCCCTTGGCATAGGCTGTGGAACTACAAAGATATCTACAAGCTGGAGAAAATGAATGAAACGGTACGTATTTATTTTCTGCAAAATTGAAAATTCAATCATGCTTGCAGCTTTTCTTGTCTGCTGAAAAACGAATTGTTGCCCTGCCCAAAACAAAAATAATGAGATTGATTAGCATGTGTACATTTTTGGATTAATCGTGATTTCTTTAGAACAAATAAAAATTTAGTAAAGTTTAGACTAGCATAGCGAATTGGGACGCTTTCTGTCAAATAATGGTGATAACAAGTTCACCCTCCATATGACATCTAAACCCTGCAAAAGGTACACTATTCTTGCTGTTTTTATTTTAGGATTTCTTCCTCTTGTGTTTTTTCATACCCCGGTTAGATACTTTGACAGGAGCTCTGCCAAAAACGTGTTTCGCTTTGGTTTTAAAATGTTAGCTTATAGTTTGAATTGGTATGTTTTGATTATACTGATACTTTCTTTTTGATCTTAACTACACGTTCCATGACTTAAACCATGTTTGAATATACGCTTTTGTTAACATGGTTTCTATTAAATTGCTACCAGGAATTAAATAATGTGAGAGGTATTTTCTTAGACATGTCCAAAGTAACGAAGAACATTGTCTTGGAAAATATGACCTTCACCAATATGCGCAATCTTCGATACCTCAAGGTATATGATTCTTGTTTTCCTCAGCATTGTAAAGCTGAGTGCAAATTATTTGCTGAAGGAATGAAAAGGTGCTGGACTGAATCGGGGATATGCTTCAGTGAAGTTCGATATCTCGATTGGATGAAATTTCCGTTGGATGAACTTCCACCAGATTTCAGACCCGAAAATCTTGTTGAACTTAGGTTGCCGTACAGCAAGATTAAACGTGTTTGGAAAGGTGTTAAGGTGTGTCTTCCTATGCTATCTATTTGCTTTTATTATTTTTTAATAGATGCCTTAAATAAATACTGCAGTTTTTTTTATTGGTGGTTTGAATTCTGATGAGTTTTTGCAGGATACACCACGGTTGAAGTGGGTAGATCTAAGCCACTCCAGTGATTTGCTCGACTTGTCACCATTGTCAAGAGCTGAAAATCTTCAAAGATTAAATTTGGAAAGTTGCACGCTTTTGAAAAAATTACCAGAGGAAATCCAGAACCTGAAGTCTCTTACTTTCCTGAACCTGAGAGGATGCACGCGTCTTTCATATCTTCCTGAAATGAATTTAATTTCTCTGAAGACGCTCATCCTTAGTGACTGTTTAAATCTGGAGACATTTCAACTTATCTCTGAAAGTCTAGAAGTTCTATATCTAGATGGCACTGCAATTAAGGGACTTCCTCTAGCTATCAAGCAGCTGCAGAGACTTGTTGTATTGAATTTGAAGAACTGCAAAATGTTAGAGTGCCTACCCAACTATCTCAGAGAGCTGAAAGCTCTTGAAGAGTTAATACTCTCTGGTTGCTCCAGGCTTACGAATCTTTCAGATGTAAGGGAAAGCATGAAACATCTGCAGAGTTTACTTATTGACAGGATAGGAGCAACGGAGATGCCAACCATATCATGCATTACCGGAGCAGATATAGTCTTACAACCTTTTGCCCCGAGTGGATGGCTGTGTGGTGTTAATAGAATATCCTCTCTTCAACGTTTATGTTTAAGTGGAAATGATTTTGTCACCTTGCAAAGTGACATCTGCCAACTTTATGATCTTAAATGGCTTGACGTGAAGGACTGCAAGAAGTTGAGATCTCTTCCGATGCTTCCACCAAAACTAAAATACTTTGATGCTCATGGCTGTGATTCATTAGAAAGGGTGGCAAATCCTCTAGCCCTTCCTGTTCTGACGGAGCAGAGCTATGCCACATTCAATTTTTCCAATTGCAACATGTTGGATCAAGAGGCAAAGGATAGTATCATATTCTATACTCGTTGGAAAACCCAGTTAGTGTTAAGTGCACTATCTCGTTATAATGGGGTATGCCTATTTCTCTATCAATTTTCAATCTTCCTAGCAGCATCTTTCAGTATCTGATCTTGTTGTATGTTCCTTTTTGCAGGGTTCTACTATGGAAGATTTTATTGGAATTTGCTTTCCTGGGTGGGAAGTACCCGCATGGTTCAGTCATAAAGCATCTGGATCGTTGTTAGAGCCAAAGCTTCTTCCACACTGGTGTGATAACGGGTTTACTGGGATAGCTTTGTGTGCTGTTATCTTATTTCCTAGCTCGCATGACCAGAGGAACCGTCTTTCAGTGACATGTAATTGTGTATTTAAGAATGAAAAAGGGTCTCGTATCCGTTTTAGTTGCAGTGTTGGCAGTTTGAGCAAACCAAGTAACACACCACTGAAGCTAGAGTCATCTCATGTATTTCTTGGCTATACCACTATGTTAGATAACAACAAACATGGGGTGGAAGATGATGAAGACGGTTGCTTTTTTACTGAAGCTTCCCTTGAGTTTCAAGTGGCAGATGGTACGGAAGATATAGTAGGTTGCAAGGTGATGAAATGTGGCTTTAGATTGGTATATGCATCTGATGAAAGCGAAAATACTTGTTGGGATGCAAAGACTGGTGTAATACCGGAGAGGATTGAGAACGTCCCAAGTGAAGCAACGTCTCATGAAAACTCCCGAAGCCATGATAATATCCAGTTTGAGTCTTACCATGATCTAACTCTTAGAAACGATGCAAAGTCTGATGCTAAACCTAATTTACAGACGAGCCTAGAAAACAAGGGAGCTGAACTTTTAGATGCAAAAAATGCCGCAGGAGGAGAAATGACCATAAGCTCCGATTATGACAACAGATCTTCAGGAAGATTAGAGAAGCAGAAAAACTGTTATATCGTTGGAGCTGATCTACGACTCAAACAAATGGAAAAGGTGTTGTACTCGACGCCGGGAGAAACATGTATTGTTGGAGTTGTTGGGATGCCTGGCATTGGTAAAACAACTCTCGCAACAATTTTGTTTGAAAAGCGCGGATCTAAGTTTCCATGTCACCTGTTTTTAACAATGTCGAAGGAGTACAGACCGGAGCAGTTGAGAAAGATGTTTCTGTCTGAGTTACTCAAACACTTAAATCAAACTATAAGTGATGAGACAACACATGAATTTGTGAAAGATGAACTGCTTCAGACCAAGGTCTTTGCTATTCTCGATGATGTGAGTGACAGGAAACAGTTAGAGTTTCTCCTTGGTAACCGTGGCTGGATTAAGAAGGGAAGCAAAATTGTTATTACAACTCGTGACAAGTCATTGATCAAGGAATTTGTTCATGAAACTTACATTGTTCCACAGTTGAACAACAGAGAGGCCTTTCAACTCTTTACTTATCATGCCTTTGATGGTCACACCACTAGTCTCACTGGGACCTTCGTTTCGCTGTCTAGAATGTTCATGGATAATGCTGGAGGAAATCCACTAGCTCTCAAGTTACTGGGGAGCAAACTCTGTAAGAAAGACGAGGCCTTCTGGGAAAATGAGCTGAACAGAGTGGAACAAAGTTTCAGTATGAAGATGAGAGATGTGTGGAGATTTTCTATTGACCATCTTACTGAGCGACAGAAAGATGTGTTTTTCGACATATTGTATTTTTTCAGATCGGAGGATGAATATTTGGTTAGAAGTCTACTGGATTCAGGAAATCCTGAAGCTGTGAGTGAAGTAAGAGACCTTGCGGACAAGCTCCTTATTACTTTATCTGGTGGTCAAGTAGAGATGCATGATCAACTGTATACATTGGGCAAAGACCTTGGTTCTTCTGGGCGGTATAAGCTATGGAACTACAAAGAAATCATAGACAATCTGACAAAAATAGAACAACCGGTAAGTTAATTATTTCTGCGAAAGGATTCCTATCATACTTGCAACACAATCCCATATTCTTTGATAGGAACTAAGGGGGAAAAGATGTTGTCTGCCCTGAAGCACAAAAATCATGAGATTAATCAACATGTGTACGTTTTAGGATTGTGAACTGTTCTCAACTAATACGAAAAAATGAAACAACACTTATAGGTGGAATAATAATTGTAAACCTGCTACTTATATAATTCCTAACTTGCTTTTAACTTGCCACTAGGAAGCAAATAACGTAAGAGGTATCTTCTTAGACATGTCTGAAGTAACAGAGAACATTGCCTTGGAAAGTACGACCTTTACCAACATGCGCAATCTTCGGTACCTAAAGATTTATGATTCTTGTTGTCGCCGGGAATGTAAAGTCGAATGCAAATTAAATTTCCCAGATGGGCTCGAATTCCCCTTGAAAGAGGTTCGATATCTCCACTGGGTGAAATTCCCATTGGAGGAACTTCCACCAGATTTTAGACCGGAAAATCTTGTTGACCTTAGGCTGCCTTACAGCAAGATTAAACGTGTTTGGGACAGTGTTAAGGTATGTCCTCATGTGCCATCTTGTTGCTGTTTTTGTTTTTACTTTAATTTTCTGGTAAAGTTACTTATGTAGTTTTCTGATTGGGTATTTGGATTCTGACGGTTTCTTACAGGATACACCACAGTTGAAGTGGGTCGATTTAAGTCACTCTAGTAATTTGCTCAACTTGTCAGCACTGTCAAAGGCTGAAAATCTTCAAAGGTTAAATCTGGAAGGCTGCACAGTATTGGATGAGTTGCCGCTGGAAATCCAAAATATGAAGTGTCTTGTTTTCCTGAACTTGAGAGGATGCATACGTCTTTGGTGTCTTCCGAAGATGAATTTAATCTCGTTGAAAACTCTCATCCTCAGTGACTGCTCAAACCTCAAGGAATTTCAGCTAATGTCCGAAAGTATTGAATTTCTTCATTTGGATGGCACAGCCATCAAAGGACTTCCTCCGGCAATCCAGAACCTTCAGAGACTTGTCGTATTGAATTTAGAAAACTGCAAAATGTTAGAGTGTCTTCCCAACTGTCTCGGAGAGCTGAAAGCTCTTGAAGAGTTAATACTTTCTGGTTGTTCAAGGCTTAAGAATCTTTCAAATGTGAGGGAGAGCATGAAACATCTTCGGAGTTTGCTTATTGACAGGATAGGAGAAAGTGAGATGCCTGACATATCGTGGGTCAGTATTTTCGAAGGCCAAGCTTCTGCAGATATGGTCTCACAACCTTTTGGCCCGAGTGGATGGCCACGTGGTGCTAATGGAGTATCCTCTCTACGACGTCTCTGTTTAAGCGGAAATGATTTTGTAAGTCTGCAAACCGACATCGGAAAACTTTACAATCTAAATTGGCTTGATGTGAAGGAGTGCAAGATGCTGAGATCTCTTCCGATGCTTCCACCAAGACTTCAGTACTTTGATGCTCACGGCTGTGAGTCACTAGAAACAGTTGCATATCCTCTGGCCATTCCAGTCCTGACGCATCAGATGCATGCCACCTTCAATTTCTCCAACTGCAACAGGCTGGAACAAGATGCAAAGGATATTATTATATCATATATTCGGCGGAACAACCAATTAGTGCTAGATGCACTCTCTCAATACAGTGAGGTCTGTATATTTTTCTCTATTAAGTTTCAGTCTTCCTGGTAGCATCTGTTAGTATCTTATGTTGTTTTGGTATTCCTCTTTGCAGGCTTCTATTTTGGAATCTTTTTCTGGAACTTGTTTCCCTGGATGGGAAGTACCGGCATGGTTCAGTCACCAAGCCTTTGGATCATTGTTAAAGCCAAAGCTGCCCCAACACTGGAGTGACAAGAAGTTTACTGGAATAGCTTTATGCGCTGTTATTCTATTTCCTGATGACCATGAGGAGAGGAACCGCCTCTTAGTGAAATGTAATTGTGTGCTCAATAATGAAGACGGGTCTCATATTAGCTTTAGTTGCACAGTTGGTCGTTGGAGTCATCCACCTAAAACATCAAGGAAGGTTGAAGCGTCTCATGTCTTCATTGGCTATGCCGGTACCTTGGATATCAAGAAAAATGGTGAAGAGGAAGATGAAGAGGGGTGTTATCATACCAATGCTTCCTTGGAATTTCAAGTGACAGATGGTACGGAAGCTTTAGAAGGTTGTGAGGTGTTAAAGTGTGGCTTTAGTTTGGTATATGCATCCGATAAATTGCGGGTTAAATCTGGTGTATGTCGATTCCCTGTCAAAGCAGAAGAAAATCAATACAGAGATTATTCAAAAAATGGTGATTGGATCTTATATTTCTGTGCTTTCATCTTCTTAGGTTTTTTCTGTGTGGATCTTCCTTGCCCCATAGTATTGCTTAAGGCTTTCAAATTTCTGATGTTTTGCTTGCTTTTCTGCCTGTCTTAGTTGCGATCTCTAATATAAGGAGGGAAACCAAAACAGAGGAAACGCAGCCGGATGGTGAAATTGTAAGTTTTATCATGACGTTGATCGATATATTGTTTTGTAACAATTTTTTTCATGCGTTTTGTACTGCATGATTATTTTACTTAAATCCTGGAGTTTTTCGTTTTCTGCAGGTTCCCATTCCCCGACCACGTAACAGTAGGTCTCTTGTACCCTCGCCTGTATATGCAACCAGTTCAGACAATTTAGGAAGAAAGAGATATGTCCAGTTGACCAGGGAACCTCAGGTTTTAGTCAGTTGCCATGGAGTAAATCTACGCAGCAACTTCGTCAAACATCTCGTGAGTACTTTGACAGGTGCAGGGGTCAACGTCCTCATAGACAATGATAACAGAATGTGGATAGAACTGCAAAAGCTCTACAAGACGATCGAGGGGTCAAATATCGCAGTCGTTATTATCTCTAAGAGTTACCTAGCTTCACATTTGTGTTTGGACGCGCTTCTGAAGATGGACGAGCTTGCAAAGGAAGGCAGACTCTCAGTAATCCCCGTCTTCTATCAGTTGAGCTCTAGCGACATGAAAAAACTCAAGGGAGAGTGCCACATCCCTCTCACGAAGATGAGAGAAAGATACAAGGATGAGCCCGAGAAGGTCCTGAAGTGGGAGACATCCCTGATGTCCATTGCAAAGACAAACAACATACACTCGGAAGTTCACTGGTATTAACTTCTTGATAATCATAATTGATGAGTTTCTTTATTTATTTGAAATTGCTGGAAAGCGGTTGTGTAAGTATCTGTTGACTGTATCGAATAGGTTAGAGGCTTATCTTTAATCCTACACTAGAAGAACATTAAGGCAATTCTTGTTTGCATGTAGCAAGACTCGTCGCTCTGTATCGTTCTGCATCTGATCTTCATCTGTTTCTCTCACTAAATTTTGCAGCATAGATGCCTCTCTTGTTGAAGCAACTGTTGATGCAGTTCAGAGAGAGGTAACGAAAATGGCGATTCCACGTGTGTTCTATTTGGCTTTGTTTGAGGCTTTTCTCCTTTGTCTGATTCTACTCTTTACTGATGCAAAACTTTCCGTGTACTTCTGGTAAGTTTTGTTTTTTTTTGTTTCTTGGCTGTTGGTGTTTTGGTCTGTTGTCACGTATAAACGACGTGATGCTATCACGTATCCTGGTAATGGTTTGTTTCTGTTGTTTGTGGCTCGTGGCTAGTGTTGCTATGTCCTTTTCAAACTACATTTGAAACTTCGTGTTTTTCTTTTTTTTATTTTTTATTTTTTTTAGGAAAGTCTTTGCTTCCTTCATGTGTTTTCATGATTCACTAAAAAACAAAACCTAAGTAGAAATTTTATTTGATTAATCAATTATTTTGAGATCAGATCTATCTATAGACCATCCAATTTCTTATGAATATGAATATATATAACCTTTCTTTATTTAAATAGAGGATCCGATCAATAACTACGGTTACTCACGATCTCCTCAAGAACACAGACATGGGTCGTATGATAGATCCCATGCTTCAGATTACCGTCAGCAGGATGCCATAATACCTCGTTCGGATAGTCATTGTGGGTTGCAGGCGTTCACCTGTGTCAGGATCGAAGGTTTCAGAGTCTAATACGACTACGCCACCTCGTTTGCAAGGCAAGCGTTTAGAATCTGAACCTATACGCTCTGCACATGGTCAAACACATCAAGAACAGACAGTGGATAGTCATGTTCGATCGCGAAGACCTGCTCTAGAACGGATAGGGGACCCCTCTTTGCAAAGAGAACTAGATGCTAAGTCGGGATTTGATTTGCGTGATAAGATGGCCTTATCTGATTCTCTTAGAGATCGCACCGCGGAAGACTCTGAAGCTACGGTGTTAGATTCTCATCTTCACCATGTTGCTCGTGTCTCGGCATCACAACGTCTTGGGCTACAAGTCAGTACCAAGAAACCTAAAAGTAAAATTACAAAGCGCCCTAGCCCCATTCGGAAAGCACCGAGTCCTCGGAAGGCGCCTAGCTGGTGGAAAGGTGACGCAAATGTAGTGGTTCCACCATCCGGGCCGTTAATGACAAAGAAACGTGCAAGGAAAGCTTTGAATTTCGATGAGGAGCCGGTTTTGATCCCAACTATCAAGAAAAACAAGCCTTCCATGCTTAACGCTGATCACAGCTCTCTGGTTTCGAATTCTTTGGCTTCTCGTCCAACGAGTTCATCAAAATCGCAATCACGTAACAAGAAGAAACAACAAAAAACGGTGGCTTCCAATTTGAAGCCGCTGTCTACTCTATGAACATTGCCAAGGTGTCGGAGGCCCGGAAGTAGTTCCTCGTCTCAGGGAGATGCGTCGTAAACATTTTTTCTGATTTCTTATTTCTTATGGAAACGAAACAGAATAAACAGTTTTTGGTTG
>OVAP01002898.1:0-10114 GCA_900406295.1 Aurinia saxatilis
TTTAATGCATTTTTATTTTGTGTGAATTTTGTATAATGTATTTTTTTTTTGCGAACTGTTTCTAATGTTATGTAATATTTCTTCTAATTATATTTTGTTTTAATATGCTTAAATTTTTCAAATTAAGTTTAGTAGAATTATTTATAAAAAAACATAACTATAGGGACCAAAAAAAAAAAAAAAATAGTTTTGAGGTTTTGAATAGTGAAACCTCAAATTTGAGGTTTCACTATTCAAAACCTCAAAATTTGAGGATTTGAGGATCTGTTGGAATGCTCAAATCCTCAAAATTTGAGGATTTGAGGGCTTGTTGGAGATGCCCTTAGGGCAAAAAAAATTTAAGACCCTCTATTTCTAAATATTTTTTTTCTTTAGTTTTGGGGGGCTTTTTAGTTAAAATTTTTGAAAAAAAAAACAGGTACATGCATCACCAAAGAAAGTTAAAAAAAAAAATCTGACTTTGTAGGTTTTTTGCTAAAAAAATTCGAAAATGAGCCTTTTTAGTATAACAAAATTAAAAAAGTTTGTGTTATTGAACCTTTTCAATAAACAATCTTTAGTATAGCAAAATTCTATAAATCTGCTTTTTGTTTATGGGCCAAAAAGCTTTTGGGTTTTGGGCTTTTTAATAGACAATATTTTCAAAATTGTGGATAAGCCTTGGGTCGTCGCACCTCTGCCCAACCCCTTTGGGCTTGCACCCTTCTTACCTCACCGATGAAACTTATTTGTAACTAACATGAATAGCTAGTTCACATCAAATTGCTAGTATTTTTTTTCTCTTTTTACTCTGATTAAGGCTCTTTTTAAGGCTCTTTTGTAGCTTTAATGCTTGCTTTTCATCACTACCTACGATACTTTAAAACTTTATGACAAAAAATCATAGCCTTGTATTTCCTTTTCTGAATTTAAATTGAATACTTGTTTACAAAAAAAAAAGAAAAGAAAAACTAACATGAATAGCTACACTTATTTCACATGATATGGTGGTGTGTATAATATGTTTCACATGCATTATTCTTCATATGGTTTGATTTAACCGAGATATCTAGATTTCTGTTTAGATGTTTGGCTCAATGTACGTTCAGACAATATTTTTAAAAGGGGAATTCAGTTTACAGAAGCAATAGCATAAAAAACAAGTGGCCTTGATTTTTTTGACTCCCCAAAAAACACAAAACAGCAAAAAGAACAAAAAACACACATGAGATAGACAAAGAAAGAAAGCGAGAACTTCACCAAAATCAATAGTTCAGCTGATAAAAATTCTTAAACCGAAGCCTTTGACATTTGTCATAACATGTTCTGATCCCGATCTATATCACGATCGTAAGTTGAATGAATGTACGGACCTAGATTTTGAATATCTTAATCATTCAAGAAAAGCAAAAAAAAAAGAATTGAACCTCGTACTATGCCCAAAGATAACACTCGAAAGATTGGGAGACACTTCTCAGTCCAAAAATATACAAAGTTGGTGGTACACAAGTAGGTCGGGATATTACTTGGGTCTAATGGAAGAGTTCGGTAGTTTGAGATGGGCTAAGATCTTTGTGTTAAAAGAGAGTTCGAGCAATATTTAGTTTATTTGTAGATTTGTAGCTCGTCTGAAAGAGCAATATGAGATAAGAGAAAGTAGGTCGGGAGGTCTTTGTATTAAGTTCGAAAACTGTTTACAAAGTGAGCTCGGAGCTCAGTGCTTCCCAAATCCTAAAAAGTTCAGATCCCCAAAACAATGATTAGAGGGGAGTATTTATAGTAAAAATAGACCGACATTTGACACTTACCATGATTAACAAACTAACCGTGGTAAATGCCACTTGCATAACTAGTTGGGCCAAGCTCCCAAATCTCTGTTGGGCCGGACTACATTTGCTCGTGGGCCGGGCTTTAGTAATATTTGGGTCAAGAATGGGCCTTTTATGGCCCATCTCCATCAATAGTTCCCCCAGGGCCAAGCTCAGCGCGTGAGCTCCAAAACAATGATCAGTGCTTCCCAAATCCCAAAAAGTTCAGATCCCCAAAACAATGATTAGAGGGGAGTATTTATAGTAAAAATAGACCGACATTTGACACTCACCATGTTAACAAACTAACCGTGGTAAGTGCCACTTGCATAACTAGTTAGGCCAAGCTCCCAAATCTCTGTTGGGCCGGACTACATTTGCTCGTGGGCCGGGCTTCAGTAATATTTGGATCAAGAATGGGCCTTTTATGGCCCATCTCCATCAATAGTTCCCCCCAGGGCCGAGCTCGGCGCGTGAGATCCGGGTTCGTGAGATTCTTTCTAGAGATTCTTGACCCAAAGTTTATTTTGTTCCATGTGTCGTCTTCCGATTGGGCTTGGTGACCGACCTGAAGGTGCGAGGAAACGAAATGTCGGTCGTCGAAGTAATGATTGCTCTGGGAGTTCGCACCCTCCTTTGGTTATAAATAGTGAAGGAAACCCAACATTCTTCACTTTTGCAGTTAAGAGCGAAGAAAGAAGAAAAGGTAGATTTTCTCCGACCTTTGTTTTTCATTCGGTTATTTTTTCAATATGTCTGCCGTGAGTGAGTCAAGCGAGTCGGGTAGTTCTCCAAGCTCGGTCTGATCTCCTACGAATTCGGACGCCACTCATGATGAGGCCGGAGAGAATCTGAGACATCCGGTTCAAAGCTCATATAGCACTTATACCGGACAACCTGCCTCTACCAAAATCGGTCTTAAGGGGTTGCCGAACTTGTCTACCTCCAAATCCTTAAAGAAACTATCTCGCTACTGTGATGGGCCCGGGGTTGAGGTGATGGTTTCGTCTCCTCAAGACCGGTTGTGGTCCTGTCCAAATGGATGGATGTGTTTGCACGAAGCGGCGTTTTATGAATGTGGTCTCCATTTTCCTCTCCCGGCTCTTTTGATTGAAAACCGTGTTGTTCGGAGAATAGTGTTCACACAGCTTACGGGTAACTCGACCTCTAACGTGGTTGGAATGATGAAGTACGGCGAAGATCTAGGGATTGCGATGAATCTTGACTTCTTTGAGTGTACCGTCCGACTTACCCGGAATCAGACTAGACCGGGAACCTATTCCTTGAATGTGAGGCACGGTATTATTGTTCCGAAATCGAGCAAGGTTCCGGACTGGGAGAGATTTTACTTTTTTTGTAAAGATTGGTCCGGCTTCGGTGCCGAATATTGATAGTCCGGTGATTCGAAGGTGGAGAAAACCAACAAGTAAACTTCTTGTTTCCGAGCTGCCGGATTCCGAGTAATTTTTACTGTGTTGTGGTTTTTGGTTTTTAAAATGCTTCTTCTTTTGCAGGTCAGTTGCTATGCACAGTAGCAAATCCGAAAGGTTTTAGTTCGTACGTGGACGCTATCAGGGAGCATAGTATTAGATTGTATCCGGAAGAGCATCGATCTAGGACAACGAAAGCTTTAAGGAAAAGTCAGAGAGGTTGGTGTTTGATTGAAGGTTGTTCTCTCTTTTCTTTTTGCTCGTTTCTTACCGACTGATTTTGTTGATTTCAGCCGCGAAAAGGAGAGAGATTATGCGGATAAAAAAGAGGAAAGGGAAGTAGATCGTTGAGGATAAGGTCCAAGAGGAGGGGGGATCTAGAAAGAGGAAACAAAGGGAAAGCTCGGGAGAATCTGATTCTCAAGGGAGTGTCGAACTCACGAGGAGATCGAAAAAAAGAGAGGGTTACTATCGACCATCTTTTAGAGCCTAATCTTGAGATGGGCAAATTCACAATACCCGACCTTCCGAATCTTGGTGATAGTATCTGTAGCGGAGGGGCTAAAGGGTCTTCGGCTGATAGAGGAGAAAATCTGCTCGGTCACACAAGACAAAAGCTTCTCTCGGAGCTCTTGGTCGAGCTAGAAAAAATGCCGGTCTCCAAGTAGCCTTGAGCTCGCATGGTCGTGGAAAATCAAGTGATGTCATAGCTGATCAGAGGGCTAAGTTTCTTGCTTCTGAAAAGGAGGTAGGGGTTCCGAGAAGGTTGTCGGGGGTGAGGCCCTGATCTGCTCGGCCGAAGTTCTTGCCGATTTGCCTTCTGGCGATGATGGTGAAAAAGGCCCTGTGAGGCTACCAAGCAGGAAGATGATGGTAAGACTCAGTCCTTAAGGAATTCCCTGTTCTTTTCGTTGGGTTTGTTTGACGATATTCCAGTTGCAGCTTCCGAGAGAGCTCGGATTGAAACTTCTGCTTCTGATAAGAGAAAGGACAAACAACCGGTCTCGGATGCGTCAAGGGAGCCGTCGACCTTTATGTTTTCGGGCAGCGTGGGGTTTCCTGCGTTCATCAGTGATGAGTTCGAGGCTGATCCCAAAAATATCCTTTTGACTTTAAGTTTGAGTGTTCCCGATGCTCGCCGTTTGTGGACTCCGGTCTGAATGCGATGAAGTTGTTTCATCAAATCCGGTCTACCAAGGTCCCGCTCCTCCTTTGGACGATATTGCGGCCAATGTTCCTTTTCAAGAGTTCTGTCAACTAACTGCTATGATAGGGTGTATATAGGTCATTTCTTGTTATTTTCTTCCGTCGTTTGTGTTTAACAAAGTAGCTCACTTATGTTGTAGGTCAGTGTGGCAGGAGGCCACATGATGGCCGTGTATGAGCAAATGTTGAAAGGAGATCAGAAGACCAAGGAGGAAGCGCTTGAATGTGCAAGGCGTCAAAACTTTGAGATCGAGACTCTGAAGAAAGTAGTTCACTCCGAGGAATTTTCGCTTCGAGATATGAAGTCGTCTTTGATGCATAAAACCAAAGATCAAATCGAGCTCACTCTAAAAGAGTTGGAGGCCAAGAAAGAAACGGTCAGAGTTCTGTCTGCTGAGAATGTCGGACAGAAAAGCGATATCGAAGGGTCTTCTAAGACGATTTCCGACCTGGAGAGTTAGCTGGACGAGATGTGGAGAGGTCGGGAGGATGAAAGTAAGAAGCTTGTGGAGGAGAAAGTGAGTTTGCTAGGTCGGGTGGACAGGCTTGTCCACTATATCGCCGATAAAGCTGCATTCGAGAAGGTCTTGGTGTCCTATGGAGGGATAAAAGGGTTCATCGACATCCTCGAAGCTATTCGGGATGTTGACGGACTGGCCGTTCCAGAAGCTCGGCTACAGGGGCTAAAGGATACACTTGGACAAATGGAGGTTGATTTGTCTAAGTGCAATCTAACCGACCTTCGTGATGGTGACTTGGAATTTCCATTCCCTCTGAGTTTTGATCTTCCAGCCTCTTCCTCTTCTCCTCCTCCGGTCAACCACGAGCTCTTTGCTGCTGAGGGTCCTCCCGAGAAAGAAAACTAGTCCTGTTGGGACTGAGGCTGCTTCTGTTGCTTGCTTTTTTCTTTCTCCCTTTTACTACTATTATTTTTTGAACTGATGGGGCTGTATGTAGCCTTTACTTTTGTAATGAACCGATCTTTTCTCCTTTCCTTTCTAAAAAAAAAAAAAGTTTATGAAACGAAAGAAACAGTTGGCTCTTTTCTTTTTTATTTGCAAAAAATTTGAATTGATATTGTTCGCTCTTAGTATATTCTTGAAAACGATAGTTCCAATATACAAGTATGATAGAGAACTCTGCGAGGATAGCTCGGCTTATAAGTTCTTCTACTTTAGGTCTCGAGGACTTGTAGGTTTGAAGTAATCGAAAGAGACTGGTGCAAGGTGGACTTGGCTTATGAGGTTCTTTGATTGTTTGCCGCATGACAGCTTGATTGGCAGGGTCAGAAGAGCTTGTGGGAGATGAGCTCGGCTTACTAAACCTCTTCGACCTAAGTCTGTGGAGATTTGCTAGTTTATGTGATCGAAAGAGACCTAGGCGAGACGAACTCGGCTTATAAGGTTCTTTGATTGTTGGTAGTTTGGGGGTTCGGGTGAGACGAGCTCGGCTTGTCTGACTTCTTGACTTAGAATTTTTTGTGCAGTTGGGCTGTGAATCTACCTACGTACCCGTAAAGACCGGGATCAAACCGCTTCGTAGTTCGTATTTATTTTATTTTTTTGTTTTATTTTTTTTGTGCAGTTGCGCTGTAAAGCTGCCTACGTACCCGTATAGATCGGGATCAAACCGCTTCGTAGTTCGGATTTTTTTTGTGCGTTGTGAAGCTGATTACGTAGACCGGGATCAAACCACTTCGTAGTTTGGATTTTTGATTGTTTTTATGCAGTTGCGCTGTGAAGCTGCCTACGTACCCGTAAATATTGGGATCAAACCGCTTGGTAGTTCGGATTTTTTTTTAAAACCGTTTCGTGGTTCGTACGTTTTGTAGCTCGGGTAGTCTTTTGCCTAAAAATAGTAGTAGCGTTTGAGATGAATGACGTTCCATGGTCGGGGTATGGGTTCACCGGCCATGGTCATGAGTTTGTAGGCACCTGGTGCGGCGACCTTGCTGATTTGATAAGGTCTTTTCCATGTGGCGCCTAACTTTCCAGCGTTGTCTTCCTTGGTGTTGTCAAATACATGTCGTAAGACGAGATCGCCTTTTGGGAAGTGGTGTGGTTTGACTATCTTATTGTACTACTGGGAAGTCAACAGTTGGTAGTTCTGCATTCGAAGGAGGGCTTGGTCTCGAAGTTCTTTTATTTGATCGAGGTGGTCGATCATCATTGTGTTGTTGAGTTCGGGGTTACTTGGGAGATGGAGATGACGGGTGCCCAGTATGCCGACCTCTGCCGGGGACATGGCCTCGATGCCATGAGATTGGTTTGATCGATTCCTCGTTATGGTGTAGTTCGGTGCGAGTATAAAACGCCATTGAGTTCGTCTGCCGAAAGTCCCTTCTTCTTTTCCAAGCACTTTTTGAGTCCGTCGACGATAGCTCGGTTTGTGAACTGGGCTTGTCCGTTTCCCTGGGGGTAGCGGGGAGTTGACTTGTTAAGCCGAATTTTCCATTTCGCACAGAAGTTCTCGAAGGTGGTTGAGATAAATTGAGATTCGTTGTCGGTCACTATTTCATAGGGGAGGCCGTGTCAATAGATGATGTGTAAACAAAGACTTCTACCT
Source organism: Aurinia saxatilis (assembly GCA_900406295.1). Lineage (NCBI taxonomy): Eukaryota > Viridiplantae > Streptophyta > Magnoliopsida > Brassicales > Brassicaceae > Aurinia > Aurinia saxatilis. Next base: position 6,989 of record OVAP01002898.1, read on the forward strand.
CGTTTGCTTCGATTTTTGAGTAAGACTCAGTGTCGACCCATTTTGTGAAATAGTCCGTCATGACGAGCAAGAATCGTTTCTGGCGGGAAGACGGGAAAGGACCTACTATATCCATTATCCAACGCATGAATGGGTACAATGGAGTTGAAGTTCGTAAGAGCTCGCTGGGGACATGGATGGTCAGCCCGTGTCGTTGGCACTGTTCGCATTTGGCGGCATAGGCTTCGCATTCCGTAAGTAAGTTCGGCCAGTAGAATCCTTGGTGTCGTATTTTAAGGGCAAGTGAGCGACCTCTGGAGTGATTACCTCTTGCGCCTGCTAGGACTTCGCGCATAATTCTGATTGCTTCAGTGGGGGGTTTACACATCGGAGTAGAACTATGTTGACGTTTCAACGGTACAAGGTGCCTTTAAGAAAAGTGTAGCGTGCGCTCCGAACTTTGATCCGTCGAGCAACCCACTTATCGGCTGGTAGGTCGCCGGTGCTGAGGTAAAGCTTAATTTCTTTTTGCCAATCGTTTTGTTGCTCTGGCGTGGTGGTTACGTTGCTTTCGTCAGAGACAACGAGGAGCCCTTTAGGGAGGACAATGTTCGGTTGCTCGATGCATTCGACAGGGATTATGCGTCGTTGGGTGGGATATTAGGTCGAATCTAGGTTGGCGAGGGCGTCGGCCGTGGTATTTTCCACCCGGGGAATCTTCGTAAGTTCGAAACTTTCGAAATATTTGGCGATGTCTCTGATGACCTGTAAGTAGGCGTCCATGCATTTTTTTTTTGCATCGTATTCGCCGCTGAAGTGATTAGCATCGAGTTTAGAATCACAGAATGCTCGGAGGTCGGCAGCGCCAATTTCCTTGGCCAGACGCAGACCGGCTATTAGAGCTTTATACTCGGCTTCGTTGTTAGACGCATTGAAAGCGAGTCTAAAAGATTGTTTCAGAATTTATTTAGTTGGTGATTCTAGGCGAACACTGATCCCGGAACCGTGCTGAGAGGATGATCCGTCGACGAACAAGGACCATGGTTTGGATGCTTGATCGTTCTCCGAGGAAGGAGGGAGTTCAATAAAAAAATATGCGAGGACTTGACATTTGGCACTGCTGCAACGTCTATACTCGATGTCATTCTCCAAGAGCTCGACCGCCCATTTGGCCATTCTTCCGGACTGGGTCGGGCTGTGGAGTATAGTTCGGATGGAATGGTTCGTGAGCACGATAATTGAATGAGCTTTGCTAGTATAGAAGATTGGATGTTGGATACCCCGATCTTTACGAACGAGCACGACACTGAGTGTTATGTCGGCAACTGCGATATAAAGGTAAAGGGGCTCGCCGTCAACGGGTTTTGAGAAAATTGGTGGATCGCTGAGGTAAGTCTTGAGTTGCTCGAAGGCTTGTTTGCATTTATTGTCCCACTCAAAATGTTTGTTTGCTCGGTGTAGTTGAAAAAATGGCAGGCACTTGTCCGTAGAACGGGAGATGAAGCAGCTGAGCGCGGCTATTCGTCCTGTGAGTCTCTATACTTCTCTCGCGTTGGGAAGATTAGGGAGTGTCTTTATTGCATCGAGCTTTCTTGGCTTAGCTTTGATTCTGCGCTGAGTAACGATGTAACCGAGGAACTTTCCAGTTGTGATGGCGAACGTACATTTGCTTGATTAAACTTCATATCATACTTGTTGAGCATCTCGAAGCAATCTTTGAGGTGGCTAAGGAGATCTTCTGGTCGGAGGGACTTGACAAGCATGTCGTCTATGCATACTTCCATTGTTCGGCCAAACTGAGATGCAAACATGCGATTGACTAGACGCTGGTAAGTTGCTCCGACGTTTTTGAGTCTGAAGGGCATAACCTTGTAGCAGTAAGTACCATGCTCGGTTATGAAAGCTGTTTTCTCGCGATCGCTTGGGTGCATTAAGATTTGATTGTAGCCCGAGAAAGCATCCATAAAGGAGAACAATTCATTCTCGGCTGTCGCTTGGACAAGAGATCGATGTTAGGGAGAGAGTAGTTATCCTTGGGGCACGCCTTGTTAAGATCGGTGAAGTCGATGCAAACACGCCACTTGCCATTTATCTTCTTAACCACCACGGGATTCGCTAGCCACTCAGGGTACTTTACTTTGACAATTAATCCGGCCTCGGTGAGGCGTTCGAGTTCATCAAGGACTGCTTGAGCTCGTTCTTGACCGAGTTTACGTCTTTTTTGCTTGATGGGTCAGAAAGTTGGGTCAGCGTTGAGTTTGTGGCAGGCGATTGTAGGGTATACCGGGCATGTCACTTGGTAACCTAGCAAAAGTTGAAGTTGTCTTGTAGGAAACTTAGCAGATCCTTCTTAATAAATGGCTCAAGATCGGTGTCGATGCCCACGCATCGTTGGAGGTCGCTTGCATCAATATCCTCATGTGTTACGTTGGTGCGGTCCGGGCTTGAGTTGGCTTGGAGTTTGACCTCGGGAGTTGCATTGATGAGATTGCAGCCTTTAGAGATATGACGAAGCTTGTGCTCGGCTATGAAGCAAGTCCGAGCGACACGCTTTCGAACACCGTGTAGGGTCCTTTGGGGTGGGGATTTGAGGCACTAGTGGTAGGTTGACGGAATGGCCTTCATGGCGTGTAGCCAAGGAGTTCCGAGTATGACGTTGTAGATAGCGGGTTTGTCGACGATGACGAACTTTACTATCTTGATGATTTGTCCGACCATGACAGGGAGCTTGATTGTGCCGATAGACATGATAGTGTCTCCTGCGAAGCTGGTGAGGGGTCGGATACTTGGTTTCATTTTGTACCCGTTGAGTTCCATACGATCAAGTGTTTCCTTGAAAATAAGGTCGACCGAGCTCCCTGTGTCGATGAGTACGCGGGAGACTTCACAATCTGCGATTTCGAGCTCGATGACTAGATGATCGTTGTGAGGACTATCGAGCCCGTTAGCGTCTATTTCCACAAAGACCACTCAATTGAGGTTGTGATCATTATGGAGGAGGTCGGCACTTGGACCACTGGCGCGGTGGACTGGAGGTGTGAGGACCTTGCGTTCGTAACTCTTGATAGATCGGACGGAATCGTTGCATAGAGTTAGTCTTCCCATGATCATGTTTATTCTCCTCCGGGGGGGGGGGGGGGGGGGGCA
>OVAP01002899.1:0-18061 GCA_900406295.1 Aurinia saxatilis
AATGAATGTAAAATAACTATGAAATCAGTCCTAAAATGCAACATATCACTATCTCTCCATTGTCTAACAGATTCATGACCTTCCTATTAGTGCACTCATTTGCATAATGTCCTCTACCTTGACATTTGAAACATCTAACATCTCGGGTATTTGTTGCAACTTCTTTAGCTTTTCCTTTGTCGTAAGACCAAACCTCAAACTTTGGAGTCACAAACGACTTGCTTTGTTTATGATAGCTAGACTTATCCTCCCTGAAATAGCTAGGTTTGCTGGATCCGGCCCCTAAACCAAAATTAGGCTGAGAGGCGTTCTTCCTTTTAACTTGTTGCTCAAACAGAATGGGCTTGTGTAGCATCTCCTCTATCTCAATGTACTGTTGTGTCTCCACTCTGTCTTGAATTTCTCTATTCAATCCTCCAAGAAACCTTGACATAGTTGCTTCTCTATCCTCTGAAATACCAGCTTGCAGCATCAATGTCTTTATCTCTTGGAAATACTCCTCAATTGAACGGTTCCCTTGTTGTGAGTCTCCTAAGCTTCAAGTGCAATTATCTGTGGTAATGACTCGGGACAAACCTCTTTCTCATGATTGCCTTCATCTCTGCCCAAGTCTCCACGGGATACTCTTGATTACATCTCCTAGAAGTCACTAACTGATCCCACCAGCTGAGAGCATAATCGTGGAATTCAGTAGCAGCAACTCGCACTCTATTGATTTCAGTATAGTGATGAACGTTGAAACCTAAATTAATCTTCTTCCCCCACTCCAAGTACGCATCTGGATCACTCTTTCCATGGAATGGTGGGATTCTAATCTTGAGACCACCAAGATTTTCAACCAAGAGATCTCTGCCTTCTTTTGCACGCCTATGGGGTCTCCTTCTACTGTTTTGTGACGAACAACTCCTATTGCTATGGTAATCATCAGCTGCTTCATCTCTGGTATTGTACAAAAGGCTCGCGACTTCTCCTAGGGTTTTTTCATGTCTTGTTTTAGCGAGAGCCTGATCAATACCCAGTCTCATCTCTTGACGAAGAATCTCTGCGTTTTCAGCCATTAGTTTCTGCAAATGGGTTGTCATTGCCTCCATTAGAAAATTGTTATATCTGTTGTGACTAGTTTCTTGTTCTTCCTCGGACGTCTTCCTGAAACCGAAAGCACACACTCAACCAGCAAAATCAGATTACACAATTCAATCACAACAAGATCTAAAAGCCCTAGAAATTTATGCGATGAATCTGTTTCAGAATTTGAAAGTCAAAATTGCATAACAATATATGATGAGTCCAGATTCGATTTTTTATGATCAATACACAAGTTCTAGCAACCTAGATTTGTTTTAACAGATTATACAACATAGAACTCGTCTAACACTTGTTGGATGAATCTGGAAAGTCAAAATTGTGAAGTAGAACAACTTAACTTCAGAATGGTGCTCTGACACCACTTGATACACTCCTCCTAGGATCAACACTTTAAATTTGTTTTGGATAGACTTTACAACCAAGCGACATACAGAATCAAGGCACAAAGGTTGTGGATTGATGGGTCAAACAGAAGATGCGGAAGGCTCCTATATTCTCACTGATCTCTTCGAATGATATTACGCACAAATAAAGAAAATTAGGTTTCTTGTTGGATATTACACACCAGCAAGAGTGATCTAACTTGTAAGATTTTTATAAAGAAGAGAGATTGATTGATAAGAAGAGAGTATAGAGAATATAAAGAAGAGACATGCCTTAGAAAAACTCACAAGGCATTCTCGAAAATGCAAACAAATTAAAGACACAAATTTGAAAAGTTTGAATGAGTCTTATTATGCCATGGAAAAAATTATTAAGGGCATATGGACTTTCTAGGTTCAATAAATGGGCAATGATGAAGGTGAATCAGCTGTCTCATTAAAAACTCTTGCGGATAATATATTAAATTAGACAAAACAAGAACCAAAATCAGTAATCCCGCGACAATTTTAACTAAAATAATACTTAGTGAGAACTAAAAAGTGTACTTCCGCCAACACTTTGTTTTCTCCCAATCCCCCCAAATTTTGATTCCCTCTCAACATCAGAAAAAAAATTATTCTCCCTCCTTACATAATTTCTCTCAAAATCAGAATCTAAACACCACCATCGTTCAATCTCATCACCACACCATTGAATCTCATCGCCATAGCGTTGAATCTGACCACTGAGCTAGGTTTATTTATCTCGGACTCCTTTCTCGTTTTCTCCATCGTTCTCCTTCCGCTGCACCAACACCGACGAGCCTAATCACGATTGACTCGGATAAGGAGAAGTAACCGAGCCTCTCGACTCCTTCTCCTCCATGAGTCTCAACACCGACGAGCCTAATCAAACCCTAATCGGAGATTTGGAGCGGGAGTGAGTGATTAGTCATGGCCGTGGCGGATTAAAGTTTTGGAGAGGAATTGACCCAAGTTTCCCAAGACGGCGAGAAAACCCTCTTGGGTATATGAAAGTGATTTACTTCAGTCCAGGAGGCTTGTTGGTGGCTTAGCTACCCGAGAACCTTTTTGGCTTAAAGCCATGGAAGCGTAACTCTCTCTCTTGATCTAGTTTCCCAATTTCAGTCAAAATGATTTAGGATTTTAGGGTTTTTTAATGATTTGGTTTCTATGGCAGCTCATCTCCTCATGTCTTTCCTCGCTCTAATGGCAAAATCAACAAGATTCTTCTCCCTGAGTATTCCTACGTTCGTAAATTCTCCAATAAGCATCCTGGATCCTTAATTGACCACGCGAGAATTGGAGGAGAAAGGAAGATAGAGTAGTTGTTGTAGTAGTAGAAGAAGAAGATTCGTTTGGTTAAACAATCTCGAGTTTCAAGTGAAGTTTGTTTGTTTTTTTGGCTCTGGGTTTGATTATGTAGAGATTGAGATGATGAAGGAGAGATTTTCGAAGTTGTTGCTTGGGGAGGATATGTCTGGTTCTGGGAATGGTGTTTGTACTGCTTTAGCTATCTCTAATGCAATCACTAATCTTTGTGGTATGTAGAGTTTGATTACACTTGTGAGTTGCTGGATTTGAGTATTTGAATGGATCTTGATGGGTTTTGTTTTGTGTGTTTAAGCTACATTGTTCGGGCAATTGTGGAGGTTGGAACCGTTGCCTACGGAGAAGAAAGAGATGTGGAGAAGAGAAATGGAATGGCTTCTGTGTGTTAGTGATCACATTATGGAGATGACTCCGACTTGGCAAACTTTTCCTGATGGCACCAAGCTTGAGGTAGATATTACGCGTACCTTATTGTGGAATTGGATATGTTAGGTTGCTTCGTTTTGTGGTCTTTGGATTATAGACTGAGTTTTTTGGGTATTGTTGTAGATAATGACTTGCAGACCAAGATCAGATCTTTATGTTAACCTCCTAGCTCTCAGGAAAGTAGAGAACATGCTACTCTTAAGAACCATGTGACCTCTCTAGTTTCTCCTAATGTATTTTAAACAGTGAATGCCTCATTTTTTTCTCCTTCTTATTCTGTCTTTGCAGGAGATATTAGATAGTTTTGAGGAGACAGAGTTTTGGTATGTTGACCAAGGAATTATGGCACACGAATCAGCAGTAGACGGGTCAACTTCTTTACTGAAGTCGTTTCAGAGACAAGAAGACAAATGGTGGCTACCGGTTCCACGGGTTTGAGAAACCCAGTGAGAAAAACGCTCCTTTTCACGGATTTGAGCTTAAATTTGTAGAGATTTGAAGTAGTGATAATGGGTACTATTACTTCACCAGAGAAGGTGAGTATCGACATGCGAGAAATGGAGGAGAAAGGAAGAGAGAGAGTAGTTGTTGTAGTAGCTCAGATTGCTTAATCTTGAGACCAGAGGAAGAAGAAGATTTCACAGGTTCTTCGATTTCATCTCGTTGGTCTGTGAAGAATGTTGATGGAGAAGAAGATAAGAAGAAGATTCGTTTCGTTAAACAATCTCGAGTTTCAGGTAAGTTTTATTTCAAAATGTTACCCACCAAGTGTTTGATTGTATTCCTCAGTGATCTGTTTTGGTGTTTAAAGTTTGCAGTTTTTTGGGTTTTGTAGAGATTGAGATGACGAGGGAGAGGTTTTCGAAGTCGTTGCTTGGAGAAGATATATCTAGGAATGGGAATCGTGTTTGTGATGCTTTAGCTATCTCTAATGCAATACAAGAATCTGATATTTTTTCAGTTTGAGTTTCAGATTTGTTCATTAAGAAATCAAATCGATATGGCAACTCAAGGTTTGTTCAGTTTATCTAGCTTCTTCCCCAATATATTTTTGGTGATCTCGTTCCTCTAGCTTCCTCCTCACTTGAAATGGACCGAGAGTTAACATGTGATTATTATAGAGATGGTTACTTGTTATCCAGACATGTTTAAGTATGATATTCTCTTGTTTGATTGATTTGTTTGATGTTTTGTTCAATGATGCTTCCCTTTACTGTTTTATTTACAGTATTGTGTTCTGCCAATACAGAGAAGTTTAGGCCAGACTTGATGAAGATTACAATGACTACTCTATGCTCCAAAATTCTCTCACGTGACAAGAAACATTTTGCATAAATGATCGTGGATGCTTTTTCAGGCCAAAGATTCCATTTGCCTCCTTTTTAAATTCAATCAGCAATTTGTTCATTTCTCTTCTTACTCTGGAATTTATGTGTTATGTTATGAAATAAAAGGTTTGGTTTATGAATTCATTGAAAATATGTTGGTGTAGTTTCACACATTAGTTTCTTTTTGATAGATTGATGGTTTCGTTTTGGACTGTTATATGATTTGGCTGACATTCTAGTGTTGTCGTTTCAAATAGGGAAACAAAAACTTGGAAGCTATTCAAATCATCAAGAAACCTGGAGGGTCTTTGAGGGATTCCTTTTTGGATGAAGGGTAAGACTACACTTTTGCCTTTAGATTTCTGTTGAGATTCTGTCTCTGAGCTGTGTTGTTATCTATTTAGTATTCATATGTTCATGATAAACAGGTCGTGTTTATGTGTATCCAAAAACTTGTTTCTCATGAAATCTCAACTTAAACATATAACCTTTTTATTCCATGCCCAAGGTTGCATAGATTGAAGGGGCTGAGAAGGAAAAGATGAAAGACAAGGTGAAGAAGATACTTGCCCACAAAATAAACTGATTTGTTAACATACAATTGATCTACAATTTTCGAGGAGCTCTTTGCAGATGATGGTGTACTCACTATTGAGCATACTGACTTTGATGGAATAGAGCGTATTGGTTTGATTACTGGAGGAGAAATCGCGTCGACCTTTACAACCCAGAGCCTGTTATGCTCGGGCATTACAAGCTCATCGAAGAAATCATGAGCGGTGAAGAAAATTGATCCATTTCTCTGGTGTAGAGATGGAGGTGCATCTAGAGTATTGCTTGGAGGTGGATGGCCAGAGATGGTGTGATGGACCACATCATTGAAGCCGAAGAAGAACAACACAAAGACTTATTTCGCCTGGTAATTACAATGCCTTGCTACTCTTGCCCCACATTGCTTTATTTACTTGTTGACAAAAAATTTAAATTTTGCAGTATTTGTTGTTTTTATTATGTACGACTTGGTTTATGAAATGATGTAAATTATAGATGTTTACATCAGAATGTGATGTTGGCTCAACCCATTAAGGAGAATATGAGATTGAAATCTAATGCTTATGATAGATGGGTCTTACTAGCCTCTGTGGAAGAAAAATATTTAAAGCAGCAGTTAACACTTCACTGGCTTAAAGTGGGGATGGTAACAACATGCTTTTACACAATAGCATCAAAGAGAGATTCTCTAGAAATGTTATTCGTGAAAGCCTTTGCAGGGATGGCTCAATTGTTACTGGAAAAGGGGAGATAAAGAAGGAAGCAGAGGGGTTCTTTAGTAAGTTCTTGAATACAGTTCCAGAAGAATATATGGGCAGTTCTGTTGAGTACTTGAGAGACTTGTTAGATTTCTCTTGCTCTAGTGGGGATATGGAGAGTCTTATGAAGCTTGTTATTGATGATGAAATTAAGAGGATCATTTTCAGTATGCCTTTGAACAAGTCCCCAGGACCTGACGTGTATACTGTGGAATTAATTCTATAGAGCTATTTGGTTAATTATTGGCAAAGATTGTATCACAGCCATCAGTTCCTTCTTTAACACTGGTTTTCTTTCCAAATGTATTAACTCTACCACTCTTGGTCTTGTCATTAAGAAAGAGGCAACTAGGAATCAAAGAGTATAGTCCAATTTTTGTCTGCAGTGTTTTGTATAAAGTGATTTTGCAAATATGTTGAAGCAGATTCTCCCTGGTTTTATTTCTCCTTCTCAGTCGGCTTTTGTGAAAGAGAGGCTGTTGTTGAAAATGTTTTATTAGCTTCAATAGTTGTTAAGGGTCATCAATAGGAGGGGATTAGTTAGAGGAATGTTTTGAAGATTGATATTTCTAAAACTTTTGACTTTGTTCAGTGGAGTTTTCTCATTAACATTCTGAAAGTCATAGGCATTCCTGAGAAATTTGTCAATTGGATTTATAATTGTATCTCTAGTGCTTCATTTTCAGTTCAAGTTAATGGATAGTTAGCTGGATATTTCCAAAGCAAAAGGGGTTTGAGGCAAAGATGTTCCTTTTCTTCCATTATAGTGTCGTTCCACAATTTTCATGTGGCATTCTCCATCCTAAAAGTAAACAAAATATTAGAAATAGTTAGTCATAAGAACACATTTTGAAATCCATTATTCTCTATCCTAATCCTAACAACAACTTGACTAAAAATCATTATAGACAACACCTGAAATCCATTATTCTCCAAAGGCATGGCATTTGGTTACCCATTCGGTTTCGGATCGGGTAGTTCGGGTATCGGGTTTATGAATATACTCCCCATTCGAGTTTATAGACGGATTCGAGTCAGGTTCGATTATTATCGGTTTTAGGGAGGGTTCGGGTTACTAAGTAAAACCCGGAAATACCGAAATAATTTCGGTTCGGTATTACCTGATCAAACCCGAAATTCCATACACATATTTTTGTATGGTATCATGAGAGTTCGGCATAACGTGAGCTTGAAATTGCTTTGTCGTCGTATATACGACCATAAAAGCTTCGAAACTTAGTTTTTAAACGAAAAAAAAAAAAAGCTTGGAAACTTAGTCTCACATCGGAATTGGAATTGGAAAGATGACAATTATGTTTAACTCATGTGGACTTTTTAATTCAGTGGGTCTTTTAATTCGGTGGGCTTTTTAACTTGTATGGCTCAGTTAACCGAAACTGAACCCGACCCCGAAGTACCCGGAAAGTGAAACCCAATCGGGTACTAAGCTATACTTGATCCGAACCCAAATTTTTCGGCCGGGTTTGGGTATGGGTTTTGGGTACGGGTAAAGTGCCCAATTACTTACCAAGTTATCCCAAAACCTCTTGCTAATATTCCTACAATCAAAGAATCAGAGCTTATTACCAAGTTACCTCAAAATTAAATACCAAGAACAAATTAAACTTATGTGGAATTTTTTGTGTGTGTGTGCGCTTGCACGCGCGGAGGAACCCTATAAATTTGGGGGAAATGAAAAAACGATGATTTTTTTTTGGATGATTTTAACGTAATACCCCATCAACCAAGTTATACATAATTGATAGTGGGACTTTTGGGAATATAGCGAAATTTTTTTAGTAATACCATATTATTGATAACAAATTTTCAGTAATCCTTATAATATTTGGCATTTGTAACATATTTCCAATATTTCCATGTAATAATATATCCAATAACTCATATGCTATAAAATTTTAAATCATAAGATAGATAACATTATCAAACTCTTCTTAATTAGAAGTATAAGATGATTCATGTAAGATTGGAAATATGGTGTTTATCTTTTCAAACTAAAATTAATTAATTAATTATATTTTTGTAATTAAAATATGTACTAGTTCTGTATTTGAGTTTAGAAACTAAGTCCCATTGTTTATCATTCTGTATTTTTCATCATAAAATATACATAAGAAATCATATGTGTTTATACATATAGATATATATATATATATACTTTTTATTTTACTTTGAATATTACAAAAATATATTATTATTTTAAAAAGATTTGTGTGTAGCGCGCGAATAAACACCTAAGTAATACTAATGGAGCTCTAAAAAATTGATCATTAGTTAACACGATTAAGGTTCTAAGGTAGAAGAAACAATCACTGAAAATTACACGAATTAAGTGAGAAAAGTACGATTTTAATATAAACCTTATGAAACCTTTTTTTTTCTTATAAAAGATATATTATTGAAGTAAAACATAGGGTATGATACATTGGTGGGATACAATGGTGGGAATCAGAAAGAAAAATGATTGTTTCCGATCAAAATCCGACCACAGGTGCCGAAGTTACTGAAACAATTTCGGAGTCTAGAGCCTTAACAAGGAGTTTACCAAAAGAACAAAAGAGGAAACACATCTAACTTGAGTATTACAAACACCCGTGATAAAATTATGACCAGATCTAATTCAAATCTAACTTGACAAAACCGTGAAACAAAACTCAGAACCATTGAATCTCCGATGAAATGATTCTACCTTGAGAAATTAATCCAACACTACGGCATCAAGAAGCTTCGAACCTTCACTGAGGCCAGATGAAAANTAAGAAGCTTCAAACCTTCACTGAGGCCAGATGAAAACCAATTGGTATGGCTTCGGGAGAAGGAGACCATTGTTATAGCCAAACCGCAAGCGTGAAGAAGAGATGGCCGATCGACAGTAGAGACGGATAGATTCGAGACATCCAGATGATTCCAACCAAACGGAAGAAGGACTGAAATCGGATCGGACTCCGGAGGTGGCAGGGGGCACCGGAAGGTGAGATCGACGGCATGCAAAGAAAGACTTAAGTCGGAGTAGGTATAGCTTTACCACGGGGTACATGCAAGAACAAGAACAATCGCTTCCATACCAAAATGATAGATTAAAATAGGGAGATCCTCAATAGAGATCGAATTAGCATGGATCTAGGATCTGGTAACCCCATCTATATCTCCCTCAACCCATGTATATGTACTGAAGGAATCGATCTGATGCAAATCCCAGGCCGAAAAAGAAAACAACAAACAAAGGAGAGGAGATCGGACCAGCGACAGCGCTGTGTGAGTCGCTGCGCCGGTCACCGACAATTCTCAGATTTGTTTTAGTGTAGAGAGAAGTTAGAGCACGAGTCTAGAGAGAGGCAGTGATTATCAGAAACCTTATGAAACTTTGGTTTATGTGATGCTAATCCTCTAAATGAATTAAAGTATTTTTAAGCTTCTGAATTATAAATTAAAACTCAAAAATTGTAAACTACTAGGTGGTGCCCGCACTTTAGCTATTTTTAATAAATTCCTAAACAATTAGTTGAATTTTTAAAAAATTAATATTAGACAAATACTCAACTTAAATCAAACCAATGTAAATAACGAAATTAAAAAAAAAATACTCAACTGAACCTAGTGCATAACATTTCGTTTTAAAAAGAATGAAAAATTCTCACATTAATTGTTAGGATTTCTTCAAAAATAGTAGGACCTATCACAATACTGAAAAACATTGTTAGATGGTAAATTTCTCCACACACACTTGGTACAAAAGTGATACAACCAATCACTCGACATGTCAAATTTCATTCTAATTTATTTGGAAAATTAACATACATGAGTTTCTTAACCGCGTGAAACCACATCAACTTATATATTTTGAAAGATGTGATAAAAACTAATACTGTAAAATAACAAATAAACAACTCTAAAGCACGGAGGTCAAGGAGAATTTCAAAAATCCCGTTTTTGTATAACTCTTTTTTTTTCCAGAAAGACCAATTTTATACCTTTTAAAAGTAAATTACCATTTTAGATATATTTAAAATGTCTTATAATGTTTTTTGGGTTTAGGATTTAAGATCTAGGGTTTAGGGTCAAAACCTTAAACCCTAAAATCTTAAACACCAAAAAGATTTTTATTCAAAAATCATTAAAATCTAAACCCTAAAACCTAAAATCTCAAACCCAAGTAACATTACACCCTAAACCTTGGAACCCTGAACGAACTCTAAATCCTAAAAACCGCCTTTTTTTTTACATTTCTAAAGTAAATTATGATTTTATATATTTTTAAAATGTCTTATAATGTTATTTTGGGTTTTAATGTTTGGGATCTAGGGTTAAGGGTTAAAACCCTAAAATCCTAAACACAAAAAACCTTAAATCTTAAACCCAAATAACACTAAACCTTAAATCTTAAACCCAAATAACACTAAACCCTTACCATATAAGGTTTTAATCCTAAACCCTAAACCTTGGTTCTCTAAACGAACTCTAGATTATAAAAAGTGGGAGATTGATAAAACTCGAGCGACTCTCACAGGGGAGATAAATAAATCGAACTCGGAATCACAGTAGATATTTGTAGCGAAAAAAGGAAGATGAAATGTCAACATTTGTGTAGAAAAGAATTGTATAGCAAAGTAACATAGCTTTATTTATATGTTTTTTTAACCATTTAATGTTCTTTTGTAGTGTTACGCGAATATTAACAAATAAACACGGTAATTCCCTCGTGGAGAATCCAAATAATTCATGACTTTAGTTTTTTTCCTTTTCTTTTTTATATGATTTTATAGTAAAAACACTTGAATTTTAAAAGATTTGTTTTACCAAATAACAACATATGTAAAAGTATTATATAAGTAAGGAAGTCACGTTCTTTAGTACACAACATTTTTATTGTTAATGAGTATACTTTTGTTTAGAAGAGTTTTTTCCAAATAACAACATACGCAAAGAGATGATATAAGTAAACAAGTAACGTTCTTTAGTACACAAACTTTTTTTTTATCATTAATGAGTATACTTTTATTTTCTTAACTTTTTATTATTGTTAATAAGTGTACTTTTTTATCATTATGGGGCGTAGAGAAAATTAAAATGGACTTAAAAGGGTCAACAAAATGGTTGTTCAATTAAAAAATTTTGTTTGCCAACAATCTATGCGGAAATTAACAATAAACATAATGATTCTCCGCGCAGAGAATCCAAGTAATTCATGACTTTAGCTATATTTTTTTCTTTTCGCTTTTTTTTTATATGATCTTATATTCAAATCATTTAAATTTTAAAAGAATTTTCGCCAAATAATAACATATGCAAAAAGATGATATAAATAAGCATATCTACAAAACAGATATAAATAAAGATGTGGTTAAATATATACTGATCAACTTTTTCGGTTGTCCAATTCAAAGTTTGTTTGCCAACAACCTACGCGAAAATTAACAACTATAAAAAGTTTTTGTTTGCTAACAACCAATGAGAAAATTAACAAATAAACACAATGATTTTCCACACGGGGAATCCAAATAATTCCCCGCGCGGGAAATCAATAAATGAAAACAATGATTCCCCACGCGAAGAATCCAAATAGTTTCCCGCACGGGAATCCAAATTATTCCCCGCACGAGAATCCAAATAATTCATTACTATAGCTATTTATTTTTATTTTTATATATGATCTAGTCAAAACACTTGAATTTTAAAAGATTTTTTGCTGATAATAACATATAGATATAAGTAAGCTAGTAAACAACATTTTTATCATTAATGAATATCTTTTGTTTTATTATTAATGAGTATATTTCTGTTTTTTTAATGAGTATATTTTTAAAAACTAATTCAAATTTCTCTTTTTAATAAATAATTTTTTATTATTATTATAGACGGTAAAGAAATTAAAAATGGACATGTCATACATTCAATAGTATTATGACACATAATTTTTAAAAAATGAAAATATAAAAAAATCATTATGAACTCGTCATCTAAAATTTTCCGCTCACAATTATATATAAAATGTTGCTCTCTTATTTTGGTATCTCAAACGTCTCGCTTCTTCCATATTATTCTCTATTCTTTTTTTTTTTTTTTGTCAACTGATTTTCATTACTAAAGAAGTTTTACAATGTTCAAGGATTAAGCCATTTGATTACATAAGAGGACCTTGTTGTTCTTGCCTTTTTTGCTAAGTTGTCTGCTTCCGAGTTAATGTTCCTTGGGATTGATCTGAACTTAGCTTCAGTGATAGAGTTTGCTAGCGCCTTGATGTCCTCTAATATCATCGAGGTGGCATGTGAAGGTTGTGGTATCTTGCTTGCCAGAAACCTGAATCTCTGCTGAAAGGGGTGATATAATTCATGACAATCGCCACAAAACATCACTCTCCTATAGTTCAGCCTCAGTATTTCTTGCATCGCCATCCTCAATGCCTCTGCTTCTGCATCATATGCGTTTGATGTTGATCTTGTTAATGTGGAACCCATCATAACTTTGCTTCCTCGTTTGTTGAATAGAACCCATCCTACTCCAGCAGGTTCAGACTCTGAGATCCATGATGCATCTGTAAAACAAAAATAATCCGCATCCTCATTCAAGATATCCAACATTGTAAGTGCTTGTCTATCTGTTTTTCCTGCTCTCTCGTCTATGAGCTTAAGCATGTCTAAAGTCCTGATATTATTGTCTCTAATTTCCTGACATGCCGCAGTCCAAACCTGATGGTCTTGTTTGGTTTTTAACAGAATTTCAGGTATTGACCATCTTTTACTCTGAAATAAAAAACTGTTTCTGGTTTTCCAAATCCTCCGGCCAAGAAACAATAAGAAGTTGCCATCTTATTATTCTCTATTCTTTAAGCTTCGTCAAGGCTACTCGTAAGTCAATTTGCACACAATCACATTCGTGTAAAAATAATATTTTAGTCATTGTTTATGTAAGTCAATTATTTTACACTCACTGTTCCTCTTTTATCACTTTCTGATATTTTATTATTAAAGGGTGGAAAAATCAGAACTGTTATCGAAAGCATCACGTTTTATTATAACGGTGTGCAATTTGAAGGTTTGGTTATGACTACCTACATACATAATTTGCATTAGAACAAAGGTTTAAAGACTTAATACACTAAAATATATGCATGCATATAGAGGTTCAAAGTGATGCGGACAGAATTGTTCATTATAGTATTGTGTATAATAGAAAACTGTTCATTATAGATGTAGTACAGGTAAAAGACTGTCTGTAGTAAATTTGTGTGTTATAGGAAGAGTTGCACTGTAAAATAATTATTGTGTGTATTTGATATGTACCGTGCATTGCGAAAAAAAATTTATATGTAATAAAGATTAGATTTGTAGTCAATGTTTTATTACTAAAAACCATAAACCATAAGAAACTTAACAAATCACTGAAATAAAATCAATTCAGTTACTATCAATGAATTAGCAAAAAATTTTATTTTTATTTTTTTGATTAATTCATAGGAGGTTTGGGTCTTCGACTCATCATCAGCTTTTAGACCTTCTAATTTAAAGAATAACCTTACCAAAGATGATTCGAATTCGAGACACAAAAAATCAACCCCTTGTACTACTACTAGATCAACACTTTGGTATGAAATAGCATATCCCATAACCCTTTTTTCTAAGATATATTTGTTTAGCCAAAGATGCTAGACGTTTAAATTATGTTGTCTATCATGTAAACTCGACTACTTCGGCTTAGTTTTCTGAGCCGGAATTAGAATGGAATTGCTCTAATCAATGAACCTAAAAGCTTGCACCCACAATACTAAAATACTTTTTTGATATTGGTAAGCACTCGTCATGAAAATTTATATTTTTATGTCTTTCAACCACCGGAGGATAGCAGTATCTGTTTGACTGTTAAGGGAAGTGCATTTGTTGAAAAGAAAAAGTCTTTCGCATCAATGATTTATTTTGGTTGTATTAGGAGTTGATTCCATAGAATCCTTTGCATGTAAGGAAGTTAGTAATCTAACTTAAAAGCAACAATATAAAAGTTGTGCAGGTAGATGATGTGTATACTCTATCTACTTAAGGTCGTGTAACAACTCAAACAACAACAAGAAGAAAAAGAAAAAGGAAATTAAAACAATTTCACTCTTTGCTCGTGTTCGTCTTCGTTTCTTCCATGTATATATATATATATTATACACCGAATAGTTTCTTATATTAGAATAGAAAATGGGTTGTGGTCGTCGTATCTGGCTGATAGTTTCATTGCTATTGTTCGGCTGCACCGTCAGCTTGGGCGTAGAAGAGAGAGGGACGGTGGTGGTGTACGGAAGAGCTGCCGTGGGAACAATAGACGAAGACTTCATCTGTGCCACTTTGGATTGGTGGCCGCCTCAGAAATGTGACTACGGCTCTTGTGCTTGGAACCATGCTTCCATTCTCAATCTGGTTTTTTCTCTTTTCTTTTCTTTTCTCCCTCCAAAACAATGCAACTTGCATGTATTCAACAAGAGAAAACAGCTCTTAATCAATATATTGGTGGTCTAGTGGTAATGTAAGGGTAGGTTCCCTTGTGCTCGATTTATCAAAAGAAAAAAAGAAAAAACAGCTCTTCATTTTTTTGGTTGGGATCAAGGTAGCACCAACCTATTGAATTATTTCTTGAACAATCTGCAGTAGCAAATACTAATTGTAGAAAACTAGCTTTCTTACGTTACTTTCGCCTTTTTCCATTTATGGGATATGGAGTCCAAAACAAATTTATCATCATTTTAGCAACCGATTAAGAAGTAGAACTGATTATGGTAAAATGAACATTTATGTGGATGAAAAAAAAACACATTTAGGTGGATAAGTGATGATGGTAATATCTCTGTAGTTGTGTTTAAAATGAAACATGTTGTTCAGCAATTGATTACAAAAATATGTCGGCTACTGAGACTGCCTTTGTTGATCTTGTTACAGGATCTGAACAACACTATTCTCCAAAAGGCAATCCAAGGTAAATCAAGTACATTCCTGGTGATCTATTTGTTATCTCAGGATTTGACCTTACTAATTCCAAAAATACAGCATTTGCTCCACTGAAAATTAGAGTGGGAGGAACATTACAAGACAAGGTGATATATGAGACACCAGACCAGAAGCAACCTTGTCTTTCTTTCACCAACGACTCTTCCACTCTCTTTGGTTTCTCTCAAGGATGTCTTTCTATGCGACGATGGGACGAGCTCAATGCCTTCTTCAGCAAAACTGGGTACCTTCATTTTCTCTCTCTCTTTCAACTTTGTCCTCTTTCCCTTTCCTTACCCTTACCCTTAATCGTGGTTCCAATCAGAGCTAAAGTCATCTTCGGGCTTAATGCTCTTTCTGGCCGTTTCATTAAACCTGACGGCGAAGCCATAGGTGCCTGGGACTACACCAATGCTGAGTCATTCATTCGATTTACAGCTCAGAATAATTACACCATTGATGGTTGGGAGTTTGGTAAGCCACCAGAAAACTAAATAGATAGAGGAGAAAATCCACATGCCACATCAAAGCTCTTTACATCTCCAAGCCTTTTTCTTGATTAGGCAATGAACTGTGTGGAAGTGGTGTTGGTGCAAGAGTTTCAGCAAATCAGTATGCTATGGACACTATTGCTCTGCGAAACATTGTGAACCGGGTTTACAAAAATGTGAGTCCCATGCCTCTGGTGATAGGCCCAGGTGGCTTCTTTGAAGCTGCTTGGTTTACAGAATACTTGAACAAAACAACAAACTCTATCAATGCTACTACTCGCCACATCTACAATCTCGGTCCAGGTAGCCTAAGTCCTCATCTATTTTGGTTCTTTATTTCCCTTTTAATCACTTGAATGAAAATACAACTCTAGTACTTTGATGTTTAGGAGTCGATGAACATCTGATGGAGAAAATTCTTGATCCTTCTTACCTGGACCAAGAGGCCATAACGTTTCGCAGCCTCAAAAACATAATCAACAACTCCTCAACCAAGACTGTGGCATGGGTTGGTGAAGCTGGTGGTGCTTACAACAGCGGACGGAATCTTGTCTCTAATGCTTTCTTGTATAGTTTCTGGTAAGTGGCAAGCAATAGATATCATGGCAGCAAAAAATTGCAATATACTGAAAACATTTCAAGTGATTATATTGCATGATGGTAGGTATCTTGACCAGCTTGGTATGGCATCGCTTTATGACACAAAAACATATTGTAGACAATCTCTGATAGGAGGGAACTATGGCCTGTTAAATACTACTAATTTCACACCCAATCCAGACTATTACAGGTAAAATAAGATTAATTTGATGTTAGCAGAAGAAACGTACATAACCATAACAAGTCATCTTAATTGTAAAATTGCAGTGCTCTAATCTGGCGACGACTTATGGGAAGAAAGGCATTGTTTACAAGCTTTTCTGGAACAAAAAAGATACGTTCGTACACCCATTGTGCAAGACAATCGGTACATCAAGTTTCCATACAATTAATTAAGCTGACATATTTCTCAATGAATCCTGATATTCTGATATAGCTTTAAAGTTTCATCATGCAGAAAGGGATCACAGTTCTACTGATGAACCTTGACAACACTACAAAAGTTGAGGCTAAACTAGAGCTAAATAACACTTTCCATCTGAGACATATGAAGCACATGAAGTTTCATAAAAGAGCAACTTCCCAAGTGCCTTGGGTTTCTAGTGGGGAAATCCAAAGAGAAGAGTACCATTTGACAGCGAAAGATGGGAATTTACACAGTCAGAGTGTGTTACTCAACAACAATATTCTGCAGATTGGCACGACAGGTGACATACCTCCTCTGGAGCCTATACATGTAAATTCAACAGAGCCAATAACAGTAGCTCCGTATTCCATTGTGTTTGTGCATATGCCCACTGTTGTTGTACCTGCATGTTCTTCAGAAGCTGCATACAGAACTAAAGGCAGTTCCGTTCAGTCATTTGATTAGAAAGAGAAAAAAAGAGGGTACATGCTCCGTGATACAAGCATTTGGACCAAATAAAGAAGTAAACCAATTTCCAGAACCAGTATCTTGGTTGCAATTCATTTATGTTTCAAATATAAAGCAAATTGAGACTATGAAACCCTTACGGAAAACAAAAGTTACAACAGACTCGTTAAAGGGTCAAACAAAGCTACTAGAAAAACTTTTAGCCACCAAAGTCTTTCGAAGACCCAACGGTTTCTCTGAAGTATAACTACGATATCGAGTAGAAGGTTAATGCCTAAAGATGGAGTTAAAGAAAAGGGAACATTAATTTCAGCTGATTTATAGGTTAGTCGTCTTTAGCAGAGAAGATTTAGCAAGATGAGCTGATGAGAGTGTTGACAGGCTAGTTGTCTCAATCATTTTCTGGGGATCCTTATCATTCCCAAAAAGCTGCTTATGCAGAAGATGATGTAGCCGTCCAAAGAGTTGTTTCCTCTCAATGATTCAAAAGCCAAATAAAACCTCTCAAGTTGTTCCATTGTATAAAAATAGTCCATGTCTGAAGGAAAAATAGTCCATGTCAATGAACATCTGTATAAAAATAGTCCATGTCAATGATGCTGCAATGACATGTCTGAAGGAAGATTTGCAGAAAGAATTTAAGCTCGGAGACTTGGGGGAATTAAGGTACTTTTTGGGATTGGAGATAGCTCGTTCTAAAGCTGAAATTTCTATTTGCCAGAGGAAATATACTCTTGAACTTCTGGAGGAAATGGGACTTCTAGCTTGTAAACCTGCAACTTTGCCTATGGATCCAAATGTGAAGTTAACATTACATTCTAATGAGGCTCCCTTGACTGACAAAGAAAGCTACAGAAGATTGATTGGTAGATTAATGTATCTCACATTAACAAGACCAGATATTTCTTTTGCAGTTAACCGTTTGTGCCAGTTTTCCTTTGCTCCAACCAGAACTCAACCAGAACTCACATGAATGCAGCTATTCGTGTGGTCCACTATTTGAAGGGAACAATTGGTTTGGGTTTATTTTACTCCTCTGAATCTGATTTGATCCTCAAGGCTTATACAGATGCATATTGGAATTCATCTGACTTCAGACGGTCTACTTCTGGATATTGTATGTTCCTTGGTTTTGCATTGATCTCATGGAAGTCTAAGAAACAAAATGTCTGCCCTGCAGCCTCTACTAAAGCAGAATATAAGGCCATGTCCAAAGGAGCTAAGGAAGTCAGTTGGCTGGTTAAACTACTCGA
>OVAP01002900.1:2609-12792 GCA_900406295.1 Aurinia saxatilis
ATAATACATATACATATGAACTAGGCTTTCTGTTTACTTGTTAAATATGTAGACTCGTAAACTAATAAGCCAATGAAAACATATATCACATGGATAACATAAAATTAGAACAATAAAATCTAAGGAGAATAATAAAATAATAGACCAATTGGGCAAAGAATGTAAATTACATAAGGCTAAAATGATACAATGTTATATGAACTCGAGCTTTTTTTTGTTTACTTGTTAAATATGTAGACTTGTAAAATAATTATAAATACACGATTTTGTATACTATAGCCGAAAAATACATATATATATGTATACAATATTACTTTTAAGATATATATAGTACATAAAAAAATATTTTCATGCATGTCGATTTGGTTTGTGATAGAGTAGAAATGGCAAAGGCATATATAATAATTTTTTTGTCGTAATCAGACTAATAAAATGGTATATAAATCTTATTGGTTAATGCATTTGTTGGGGGAAATGGCTTCATGTGTTACGGAAGTGTTTGGCGAGTGAAGATGTCAATTTCAAAGCCATCATCAAACGCAACAAATAAGAAATGTATTATTTTTGTACTCAAAAATATTATTCATCAAGAACAACAACCAAAAAAAGCGTTACCACAACCACTGGTGAATAATNCATGTCGATTTGGTTTGTGATAGAGTAGAAATGGCAAAGGCATATATAATAAATTTTTTGTCGTAATTAGACTAATAAAATGGTATATAAATCTTATTGGTTAATGCATTTGTTGGGGGAAATGGCTTCATGTGTTACGGAAGTGTTTGGCGAGTAAAGATGTCATTTTCAAAGCCATCATCAAACGCAACAAATAAGAAATGTATTATTTTTGTAGTCAAAAATATTATTCATCAAGAACAACAACCAAAAAAAGCGTTGCAACAACCAGTAGTGAATAAGNAAAAAAGCGTTACCACAACCACTGGTGAATAATCAATCAATGTTTTCATTTTTGTTTTCACGATATATAATAAAGTTACCGACCGACAAATGAATAAATTATAAAGTGATTAGGACCTCATTAGGATAGAGATATGTATACTTAAATATAATCAAAATGTCTAGATTGAATGTGGATGTGGAAGAAAAATCAATACAATAATGAAAGTGGTGGGATATATAAAATCATATCATGTGGGGTTTGTTAAACAATAGGCAATTGTCGTAAAAAGTTGTGGCTGTGCGAGGTTCTCGTATCTAAAAGTTGAATGGTAAGTAGTGCCTTTGATCCGAAACAACTCTTATCTTTGAAATTATTTTTCTATTACACCTTAGTCAGATCATACGTTCCTATCATTCAAATAATCAAACATGTAATAACATAAAATATACGACATAGTTACGATATTTTTGTACATACACGAACTAACATAAATTTCAAGGTGAATAATATGGAGATGTTGATTATTAGCTGTACAAGTAATGTTTATGTTGAATAGTATTAGACCTACTACTTGTTTGATTACATAATTACTTAAATGGAGAAGTACATATATGTTAAAGCAATCTCGCATCAATTTGTAAATTGTTTATATATAATCAAGGCTTTTATTATTATTTTGTACTTGCTTTTCCTTGCAATTTATTAATCAACTTTTACATATATGATCTATGCCTAATTAGTATATAGGTGCGCCTAGTGCATATGTTAGATTTTATACATGTCCACTATGCTAGATCTATTAGGTAATCCATAGATATCAGTGCTTACGGCTTTAACTTATATTTAAGTTTGAATGATTATTAAGAGTGCGGACTAATTAGGTGGGGGTGGTAATAATATTGTATTGAATTAGTTATAAAATATTGAAAGAGATAATATAGATTAATTTGCACTAGATGGAATATGCTAAATGCATGGTCACAAAATGTAGTAAACTCACAAACAAAATCTAATTCTTATGTAGGAAATGATGAGTTGATAAAAAGAAAGGACTTTGGNNATCTAATTCTTATGTAGGAAATGATGAGTTGATAAAAAGAAAGGACTTTGGTAGGTAATGATGAAGTAATTAGATATATGTAAAGACAATTTAATCCATATTAAAAAAAACAAATTATTACAAAACATATATATACTTCAATAATAATAAAGTGTATCAAAAAATATTTTTGACGATGTTTTCTGTATACATGTCTTATTGTTAAGAAATATCTAAATCCGTTAATTTTACTCATATATTCAATTTTGCTTTGAAACGAATTGTGTGTAACCGTGCTTGTTGTAAGAACAAACACAAGTAATTTACCAGAATCGAAACTGAATAAAGTTAGCTCAATTTCTACAATATAATTTTCTCTTTTTTGTGGATTTGAATTCAGATAGTAATGACACTAGCAACACTAACATAACCCCTATGCTGTGCATATTCTTGTCAAATTTCTTCTTTTCATTTCGTTTAATACCATTCTTGTTAATCTATGTGCATAAACAAACAATTGTATGTCCACCAAATCCTCCGCATGGTATTTACTATTCATCTCTGAATTTTCTTTTGTAAGTTGAGGCATAACACGCAAATAGATACAAACAGTCGAACACAAAATATGACACAATCAAAGAGATGCAAGTGGCAGAGATGGAGTTGTTTGATTTCAGAGGCAAACAACAAAAGCGAAAAGTCACAAGCTCAAATGTCACATGGCCCCCGCGTGGATCTCGACACCGACCTTNGAGTAAAATATTTTACTTGAGAAAATGACTTGTTTCTTTCTTTCTTTACCTCGGAAGAGAGCAACCAAAAATAACAAAATGGCTTTTTCTCTTCTGAGTTTCCTTTGGTTTCCATCATATCCCTATACAAACATCTTTAATATTTTCCCATCAACCTATGAGACGAAATGATTAAAGATAGGAACGAAGTATTCTCCGTGTAGAGTGGGTCACTGGATAAATCCGTGATCAAGAAATTGAGGTGTTATCTTAATGGAAGACTTGAGGGGAGGCATAGTATTCACTCTCATTAAAGACTGGTCTTAGATCTTCTTTGCACATGAAATCTAACGGGAAAGAGACTAGATGTCCTCTTATCGACTTTAGTCTGTCCATTGGATCGCTTCTCTTGATGTCTCCATTGTGGTAGGACTCCAGCTTCTCTGGTGATATTCCCAAGTCGATGGTTGTGTGTCCCAGTTTCTCTTTCCAGTACGCTATGCTTTGTCTGAACGCCATTCTGTATATATCCAAGAGGTTAACATGTTCCACGGTCATGGATCAATCTTTTCGTTTGGAGAAGAAAAAAATTTCAACGCTCAAATTCACTATACAAAGGTGGAAAAAGAAAAGATAGACCGAGTTGTACCTTGAATGGATGAGATCATTGGGCACACAAGAGAAGACATCCTGATATATCATTGTATTTGTCTGCGTTGGAATAAATAAAATTCACGTGTTATATCTTGTCAGCGAAAAAAGAATTTCAATATGCAATTACGTTTCTAACCTTTGCAGTTGCCATCCATATCTCCTTGTAGGTTGAATCAGCGACAGGGTCAAGAATCTGATCGATCTGGAAAGAAGCAGCCAAATATCACATTTTTGTAATAACAGGACAGGAAGCGTTTAGAGTCTTTAAGGTCTCTTGAATCACAACCACTGTTTTAAAGTTCATGCTGGCGAAATCCAGATCATTTATCATTATTAGTCTAAGACTCTAGTACAAAAATAGTTTCTACAGCAAATGCATCTCTACTTATGAAAATTCCATGAGTTTTCAAGCTTTATATCTGTTTATATACCCAAATCTCTTATAGAATAGTTGGTAGAGACATTATGCACGCAGAGAAGGAATACAAGGAGATGATACAAACCTCTCCACTACGAAGCCCAAGGTGTTCGGTCCACAGAGAAAGCCTAAGGCTTAAGGAAAATTTTCCAGCCTTCCATGGTTTTCCTGCCATGCGCGAATCTACTAACTCTTTGTCTTCAATTAGTACTCCAATCTGATTGAAAGCATAGAAGCATGTTAGATTTTATAAGTTCCACCTTCAAGATCAATTCAGCTTAAGTATAAACTCTGCTATAACATGCTGAGGCAACAAGACTTTCTTTTCCTTCCACCAACAAGAGAAAAAAACAAAACACAACGTTTTTCACAGATACATACTTCCATATTTCTACTTTTCTTGCTCATTGCTTTTTTTACATGACCTTCACCTTAGCGTCAAATATGAAAATAGGCTTTTGAAAATTGATGCATAACACAAAAAAGCACGTGAGTGTATAATCTGACCTCAGAGTCCCTTGAGCCAAGCAAACTCCGATCGTTGATATTGGCAGATCCAATTAAGGCTGCACGGTCATCAATTATCATTATTTTACTGTGCACGTACACCTGCATGGAGAGAAAGATATAGCATTCACATTTTTCAGATTACTTTAAACACATGAAAAACGGGCATCCTATATGGTGTTGTGATCACTGATAAGGCACCGATGTGCCATTTCAACCCGTGGATGATTGAGTTGTTACCTGACTAGTGGCGACAGGTCCATCTTCAGAAAGTTTACCATACGCCCTAAGGCCATAGAAGGAAATATAATCATGAGCCTTTGGGCCAATGGTATTGTAAAGATTATTCAATATTGAATTCTGTCCTCTGTATATGGTACGATATTGCCAATGCATTATGGCTCTAACAGATGCTGCACCGCTATCGTCAATGCCACCCTGCCAGGCACATAAGTCAGCTAAAACAAATGCATAGCAAGGGTAAATTCTTATGAAAAAGAATATTCTTCCAAAAGAAAGCCAACCTGAAAGCCTGGGAGGAGAGGTATAACAACAACAACCCTGAAAATTTTCTTCTCGTTATGGGCACGCAAAATCCTCTTGTACAACGCTTCTAAGACACGGTTCTTTACTGTGTCATCTCCAGAAAGGCCTGATATGAAAAACTGATTCTGGAGAAACATTGCATAAGATGCAAAGAGAAGTCAGAAAATGGAGCACATGTGAAAAGGGCCACCAATCAGTTTCAAGTACGAAATTACTTGTTTATGTGAAATAGGAAGCATAGTGATATGCAGGTTTATGTGAAGATGGTGAACTGTTGTCATAAATTACATGATGCTCTACTACTTGGTCCATCGAATTGACTACTGCAAACCGTGGTTTAATGAAGAGAGAATTCTTAGAGCAAATACCTCAATGTAGATAAAATGTTCAGCTTTGTCAATGAGAGAACGGTAAGCAGAATGAATACTTTCTTCAACTTGGCTTGTTCCAGCAGACCACTGACTGACACTGCGAATAATCTGAAAATAGGTCTAATCAGTGCTAGATGTTGAAGGGAATTTCTGTTTTTCTGATCACGAGAATATTTCAAAGACTCTAAACTGAAGGCAAGAAGGAAACAGAAGAGGATTCTACATTCCATTTCAATTGGGGATTCAACAGATAAATGGTTATATGTAAACTTCCATAACCCGCACCTGACAGCGGCATGAAGTTCTTGGACCGACTTGCCCCGTCTCATCTGGCGACCCAACCTGGTAACCACGTTCTTGTGGTTCCCACCACTCTGAATCTGTTGCATTAGAACCACGCTTTGCTACTGGAAGATCTGGAACACTACGATCATCAACAAATCCCCTCATAGGAGTATCGCCATCAACTGGTTCAATTTTGGATTTCCGGAAAGAGAAAGGACCATTTCTACTGTTTGTTCCATTTGGTTTATACCCCTCACTGGAACCAACCTGATCAACAGGCTCTTGAGGCAAAAGTAATGGAATGTCCTGCAAAGATGATCTAGAAGAAAACGAATCATCTCTTTGAATCCCTTTAATGCTGTCTTCTTCTTTCTTGCCTTCAGTGTCTGACTCCTCTTGCTTTCCCATGTAGTGGGGTATTACCATATGATGTTGGGGCATAAGAAGCGGAATCGAATCTTCATATGGTGCTTTGTTTCTCTGAAATAACCATTTGTTATCTTATGGTAAATACAAATATTTTTTAGAAAAACAAAAAGAAAGTTGATGAAAAAAAGAAAACCTTAGCATAGTTCCAGCGTTGAACAAAGTGCCTAGCCACGTCGCTGCAAGGTGGACCCCATAAAGCACAATGCACATCATGCCAAGGCATCCGTGGATATTTTCTACGGTCCAACTCATCTTTCAGGGCTTCCTCCCATGTATTGGGTTCAGATTCTCTGCAGAAATTTAGTTGTGTTCAAACAGAATAATAAGAGGTAAAATTCGGATAGGTGGAATAAGTCATGGCAATCCTGGTTTGTATTGGATATCCAATATGGTGGGAACCCCACCGAACAATTTATCTTCAAACATCACAGCTACAAATACTTGCAAGTAACGCTTAACTTCTTATTATAGAAAGTAAACTTGGTACAATGAAAAGAGATTTACATCTCAAAATCAACTCTCTATTAGCAATACTATCTGTTAATATTCGTAGACTAAAGAAAATTCTTACCTGGGGTTGTAATAATCCTTTCCAGGCCATATCACAGAAGGGTTATCTCCTACACTGTGCTCAAACGAATCAGACCGACCAAANGTCCTTTCCAGGCCATATCACAGAAGAGTTATCTCCTACTCTGTGCTCAAACGAATCAGACCGACCAAAACACAGGTCCAGCCCTCCAATAAAGCATACTTGATGATCAACGATGACGAGTTTTTCATGGTGAGACCTACGAAGACNAAGCATACTTGATGATCAACGATGACGAGTTTTTCATGGTGAGACCTACGAAGACATCAAAGTCCTTCCCGTTTATATTTGTGGTCAAATATGAGTTCTAAAAGGTATAGTTATCTAATACAAAACCCAGAAAGATAATCTAGAAAGAGAATGGCATAGTAAAATGATATATTAGAACTGTCCACCATATCATACCAGAGGTAGACACCACTAGAGAAGTGATCAGGGTAACGAAGTACCCTCACATTCTCATGAATGCCAAGAAGCCTGCGTTTGCTATATACACTGTTGATCTTTAAAGCAAGAGCAACCTCCTTGTAGAGAAGGATGTATATCTGGAGAAAGATAGTAATAACCAAATGAAAAACTGGAAATCCACACAATGCAATATACAATTAACATGTCCACACTGTTGAAGAAAGCAGAAGCAATCTCTTTGAGTACAAGAATGTAAAAATCTTTTAAAAAGACACTCATATATCTAAGAAAAGTTGGAAATTTACATGTCCAGATTAAAAGTGAAAGAATAAGTAGAAATGAAGTCCGAATTCATTATTTCCAAGGTTATCCCAGAGTATAACAAGCATTGAATAAACTGAACTCGAATGAACATTCACTTAAGAATAATGTTAATGAGAGGACAAGAAAAACTGATCACATCCAAAACTACATTTTTTTACAATTTCAATTTGTCACCAAGTAAACAAAAAAAATGACTGGTTTAGTAAGATCACACAATAAGTCCTACAGGCTACAGGACATGCTACTAAGAGTGTGAATAGCTCTCAACAAAAAATATCGGAAAAAATTATAAACAAGAACAACTGCTCGTCCCTCCCAACCTGGCAAGTGAGATCTCCATTGCACTAAAGGTGCTTCATAACATACAAAAATAGCTATCGTACATACATGTATGTGGTAAATACCTGAACCCCTTGCTTCGCTTTGTTCTCCAACAAGTTATCAAGTCTGGAAGAAGTATGGGACTCAAAAGGGCGCCTAAGATAGAGTTCTGGGCACACCCACCAGCCACATATGAAAATCTACAAGACAAATCACGTCAGTTGAAAATATATAAAATTCAACTCATCATTCGTCCCCACACCCTGCAATAGAAAGTGACAGACCTCAGATTTAGCATTTTCAATAGCTGTAGCAATAGCTGCAAAAGCTGCTTCACCATCTACGAACCATTGAGCCTGACTTCCATCATCTGTCAAACCCCTCGGGGGAGCAAATGAGCCAAAGCGATGAGGATGACACCAACCCTCAGGAGGTCTAAGAGCAGCATCATTGATAGAAGCCACCCAATCTTTAACTTTTGCACTACTCTTCGCCCGTATTCTTACACTCCGATTTCCCGATGTTACCTGGGATTTTGTAACAAAAGTTGTAAAGCATGTTCCCATATCTTTTTGACAACTAAGCCCAGAAAAAAATTGTGCAGCAAAACTGGGGCGAGAAACTGAAGAAAATACAACTTTGAAGGTTATAAAAAGAGAATTCCATAGAACTCCACTTTAGCTGACAGCCAAAAGGAATTTCCTATGGCGCAACTGATGCTTGTGTTAGTTCCAGACAGAATACATACAGACTTAGAAAATCTATATCAGATACCTTGAATAGTTCACTTTCCGTTTCCATTTAGATTAGAAGCATAAAAGAGCAATTATCAAACAACGTGGGTGACAAAAAGAAGATAATCGGGAAAGGTTATTAAGAAGGGAAAAGCATAAAGCATATATATTTAAGATAAACAGTAGTTATTGCTAACCTTGAATGCATGCCGTAAAGGATTATGATCCTTTAGTTCTACTGCTAGTGATACATCCACACCATCATTTCCATTAGAAACTGGTAGGACGTCAAAAACAATAATATCCAATAGCTTGGCATCAAATGGATCTTCCAATAAGGCGAGAAAACCTGGCTTTAATACCCCCCACACCTGTGCTGGAGGGAAAAAAAAACCTTAGAAACAATCTTATCATGTTACATTGATTCTGAGAGCCAGATCAGGAGAAAAAAACCTATGAATGTAAAAGGCGGTAACTGTAGTATTTGATAGCACACATCAAGAACATGAGGATCAATCAAAGTTAGAAAAGCAATTTGCTTCTTCTAGCTTAATATCTAATTTGCTTCTTCTAGCTTAATATCTAACCACCGTGATTACGCATTCAGAAAATTGTGATTCTCAATCCCTCTTCAATGTGAGTAGATACAAATTTTGAAATTAGAAAAATAATTACTAAAGGTGGATTCTATTTTCTTCTGATTTAATAGTTTTTCATGGCGTTCAATGCCTTCACAGACAAAGCAAAAGTGCGAGAGGGGACAAGTGTAACCAAAGAACACATAAACAAAGCTCACGCGTCATCCCACAGGAAACTCCAGAGGTAACTAAGTTTTATAGAAACCAATAATATACATGATATATGAGTAAGGGAATGGCAGTTTCCATACCTTTTGCCAATTATCGTTACAGCAACAGAACCAACAGCATCCACAGCATCTATTTGATTCATCATCACTCTTTGAAATCTTCGGTAGATGTTTTACCATGATATAGTCTTCTTTCAATTTGGGCCCATACTCCGGTGAAAATGACAACATCGAGACCTCCAAAAACCTGCAAACCTATATTACGCATTTAGAATTTAACTATGCATACATATAGCACATATAGCCTCAGAAATGGAATGAAGCTAAATGCATATTAACATAGAAGCTTGAAATGCATGAAAAAGCTTCAGTGTTTACTTGTTGAACTCACAATTCTAGCTTGAATAAAAGAGAAAACAACCTTAGACACAACTAAGTATAGACTATGATAAAGTAGTTGGAACACCCAGCGAAACAGATCATAAAAATATACCTCCCGCGAATTGACAATATCAAGATTCCCTAGAAAATGATTCAGATATTCTTGCATCGCATGCTTTCCTCTAACTGATATGGACTGCTGTCTTCCCAACGGGCGAATGACTGGCAAAGCAGCACTTGAGGGAACATCTCTGAACAAAAGAGCCTACTAGTCAGAACATAATGATATCATTTGAAAGAATACATCAGAGACTTATCCAGCGAAAAATCATGCCAGCAAGTCTGACCTATTTTTGGCGCTCTCATCTTGATGTAACGGAACTTCATCAGCATCTTCATCTTGCACAACGGGTTGATGATCCCCTATTCCTAGATTTTGAAGCCATTCTTTAACCTTTAATGTGATATTTGAAAGAAAACCTCATCAAAACTCATCAAGCAGACAATAAAATATGATTCAGAAACAGCCCAGGGAAAATCCTCAACTATGTCCTTCAATGGGGAAACAGAAACTAGTACACGATTCTTTGATATTGCATTTTCCAACACAAACCTGTTCCTGCTTCTCGTGAATCTCTTCAATAAAAGCACGTTTCTTCAAGGCAAAATGCAAATAAAATACTTGAGATGCTTTCTTCACGAGTTGCCACTTGAACTGTTACACAAAAGCGCTA
>OVAP01002901.1:0-18055 GCA_900406295.1 Aurinia saxatilis
AAGAAAATATCAAAGCATAGCCTAAACAATGGCTGCAAGACAAATATTTATGTACAAACACAGATTTTAGGTTTAGAGAATCAGCATAAAGGTTTTGGAAAGTCTTCATAAAAATAATGGAAAATCTTCATTCTGTCTCCGCGTGGTGTCGATCGTCACCGAGGTGGTGTCGATCGACACTCCCCTGTTTTCCTTTTTTTTCTTCGTTTCCTTAATCTGCTCCATTTTGCTTCATAAACCTTCTAGATTCTTCCCATGCTCCAGAATCACGTCCATGCACCTAAAATGACTCACTTGGACTCTAATAATAATATATAGACTCTAAAAACATAAATAATTATATGTTTATTATAGTAAAAACCGGTAAAATATGAGGTATATCACTTTCCTTCAATCCTCTCTTTGAAACTTCTTTGAGCAGCCAGAAATTGTGCCAGCATATCCTCCATCTTAGTGTTTGAAAACTCCGAGCGGAGTGGATGGGGCGGTTGGAATTTTTTACTTTCTCCTCCATAAGCCTGATAGGAGTTAATCATCCTGGGCCCTTGGGACGAACCTGAGAAGCTATTGTGAGGGTTATGAGGTTTGTATGGTCTCCTAGGAGACGAGAAATGCCTGTGGGGGCCATTATGAGCCTCATTGTTTGATTGAGCCATGAGTGGCTACCTGAAACAAATGAAACAAGATTGTAAAAATGCAAAAACAAAAAGAATAAAAGAAAAAGAAAAACGAAATAAGGTAAAGGCTTAGTCTGGAGTTTGATTGTTATGCTAGTGGTCAACTGTTGCTCCCGGCAACGGTGCCAGAAAACTTGATGGAGATTTAGTTTTCACCCAAAATATTCTTGCAAGTGCACAGGCTCTCGCAGTAGTACCTAGAGATCGAATCCACATGGAGCAAAGTGTACACAACAACACACTCGATTTGACTTGAGCTAAGCAACAAATATGGTTTTTGGTGGTTCAGTCGATCGAATGGGTCTGTCGATCGATCGAATGGGTCTGTCGATCGATCGAATGAAGTGAAACGAAATAAAATAAAATAAAAGTGTTGCATTTCAGAGAATTCTCTAGGCTTTATGGATTAAACTATTCAGGATTTTAGGGAGATAAATCTGGTTAAGTATTCAAGCTAGTCGTAAATTAATCTTGATATTTTCATAGTAGTGATTAAACAAGTCTAACATCCTAATCCACACAATTGTCACAAAGGTGAACCAGAAAAGCAAGCCGAAAAAGTTGATTTACTTATCATTTAATGCTAGTTCTTATCAACCTAATCAAGTTGTCAATATGAAAAGATCAATATATAGCAGATCACCTAAGGTGTCTACATAAGCAATCATGGGATAAGCATAAATCCTATCCTATCTGTGAAGCCATTAAGAGCTATTGAAAACTCCTATCCCCAACTATCAAATTACTCTCTCATAGAAAAGCAAAACATGAAAAGAAATAAAACGACTATGTAATATAGAAAGAGGGGTTCAAATACAAAGGATTAACTCCCCTAGAAACTACAGAAACAAAAGAAATAAAAGATTTGAAAGAATTATGAAAGAAAAGTGCTCTCTCTTGAGAGTTTTGGTGAAAGAGAGTCACACCCTTTTCTGAGACGAAAATCTCTTTATATAGAGGCTATGGATCGTCTAAGAAACAAAAGCAATAAAAGATTTGAGAGAATTATGAAAGCAAAGTGCTCTCTCTTGAGAGTTTTGGTGAAAGAAAGGCACATCCTAGAAACTACAGAAACAAAAGCAATAAAAGATTTGAGAGAATTATGAAAGAAAAATGCTCTCTCTTGAGAGTTTTGGTGAAAGAGAGGCACACCTTTTTCTGAGACGAAAATTTCTTTATATAGAGGTTGTGGATCGTCTAAGGGCTTCAGTGAAGTGATAAGAGAGAATCTGCTGAAGATAATCAAAATATTTGATTTTATCTCTTCCTTTGGATCGAACAAAGGTATATTCGATCGAATGTATCCAACCGAATATTCTCTGACGCGTTTCGAAGCTTCTCGAGTAATTCCGTTCCGAATTGCTCGATTCCAACGGTATTTGGTCGATTGGGCTCATGGGCTCATCTTGGGCTTCTATTCATGGGGTTCAGGAGAATTTTTGGGCACTGATCAACCGATCCAATAGGGCAATCGATCGATCATTCTTCCTTCGCGTTCTTCGAATGCTTCACATCGAGACTACACAATCTGTCTTCCGTAGAATCATCATAACTCAATATCTAACCGTTGGAATTGCTTCACTCCACTTGGATTGGAAATATGACTTCTTCATCTATCTTGTGTCAAAATCTCATAGAAATATATGTTGGGGAAGATCTTAATCCAAGGCCAAACTTATGGAGCGTGGAACTGATCCTCTTCACCAGTCTTCAGTGTTAAGGGAATAACTTCTTGGTCGTTGGGAAGAATGACTTGATTCCAAGCCCATGTGACAGCTGACTCACGTGGATTGATTGTCTTCAATTACCACTTCAATCCAAAATGCACAACAGATTCATGTCGCCCCGAACATTTGGTGCTGAATTGCTGAACTTGGAGAATAATGCCCTTTTATAACCTAAAAATTCTTATTTCCACAAAAACACTTTGAAAACATAGAATAGTGAAAATCATCACTTTTATCTTGAAATCCTTTAGTTTCGTCATAAAAATTAATTGAATTATATGGTAAAAAGCGGTAAAATATCACCCCTATCAGTTTTGGCAAACACAAATATCAATATCGTCAAGCTTAAAGCTCTAGATCTCAAAGTTTAAGAGATTTCTTGATGTTTTATCCCAAGTAGATAAGATAAAAAATGAATCTTACCCTTACAAATGACAACTAAAAAGGTATTTAAAAGATAAGATAAGAGTTTGGTCAAACGGAATTAGGATAAGGTCAAAAGAATTTTGGAAGGGATAAGTCTGCACCCGATATCGATTGTCAATATCGAGTGACACTCGATATTTTGGGACAGGAAACTTTCACAATTCTTGGTCTTCTCCTGTGCTCAAATATTGAGTGTCCATATTGAGTGACACTAGATATTTTGGGATAGGAACTTTAAATCTTGATTCCTTCACTCCTTCGACTCCTCTCTTGCTCACTTGCTCATCCATTTGGTCCTTAAGCATCCTCCATGTCTCCTCCATGTCCATTTAGCTCTAAAAGCACCTAAAACATGCAATGCAAATGCAAGAATGCAAGACAAAGTCCTACATACAAGCTAAAATATACAAAGTGAATGAATATGCAATAAACTAACACAAATGCGTGACAAATGAGGTTAAAAGATATGAAAATAGTGGGTAAAAACATGCATAAAACACTATACATCACCGCCTAGTTCTTAGTTAAAGTGTAATGTTGGAGCTTAATAAGTTGTCTTTTTCACAAATTAATAAAACCTAGACAACTAACACCTATCGATGTAGTAGTAAAGGATCGAATCCACTAGTCTCAGGTTTACACTGTAATCTACTAAATTATTTAATCTAGCTAAGATGATCAAATGATTGGGTTTTTGGATTTCATTTTCAGGTTTTTCTATGGGTTTAATTCAATATTAATAAAATGCTAGACCTAAGGATAATCGATGGATTGTACTAAAATTAACTGAATGTTTATTCAGGTTCGAAATTTACCAAACTTCAACTCAAATGTAATTCTAAATTGGTCCACTTTCGTGGTACCAATTACTTCTCTTACCAATTTCAATGCCTAAACTTTCATTTGGATTTAAGAGAGCTAGAGAGTTGCCTTAGCATCAACTTTCGTTGGCTAAGGACAACCTGCTCTCCTAAATGAGGTTTCAAGAATCCTATTACACTTTCGCTTAATAGAAAATCCTATGAACAAAAACTAGGTGATCAAACTAGTTTTAACATTAAGACATCACAAGGACGAAACTATTCTATAGAATTACCTATTTACATTCAGTTTCTATCCTAACAATCCATGATTCCCCTAGAATCTAACTATCTAACTACTTACACATATTGAAATAAACAAATACCAAAGACATAATGAAGAACATTGATCAAGAACAATGTAAATGATCATTTATAAAAAACAAAAATAATGAAATAATAAGGTTTAGAAGACTTCTCCACAATGGTAATGAAAGGAAAGGAATCTAATGAGCAAGCCTTCAAGAATCTTTAAGCAAACAAGAACAAAAATCAAAAGAAATGAGAACAAAAGTGTTTTGAAAAGAAAAAGAACCAAATCTATCAAAAAGGGCTGTTCTGGAGGCAGAGAGGCTGTAAAAGTAGGTCTAATTCCGTGCTGAATGAGAGAAAAATCGTTTTATATCGTCTGAAAATGCGTTGATTCAACTTTCCGTTTTTTGCATTCGGCAGGTATGGATTGATCATTCCGAGAATGGAACGATCGTTCCATTTTGAACGTTGAGAACGATCGTTCCAAACTCGGAACGATCGTTCTGATATGCTTTCTCCATTACGTGCATTATTATTCTTCATAAAATGCTCATTTGTTTCCTATTCAAGTTCCCTGACCTAGACCTGAAAAAGACTCAAAAGACTCGAAAAATACTAAGAAAACAAGAGTTAAAATGTGTCAAAAAAACGATACATCAATTCCCCCAAACTTATTTCATTCTATATCTACCCAACTCTCATAAGCAAATCCTTTCTGAACAACTCAAATCAAAGCCCACAAACCCCCAACTCCCTAGATTAGCCAATGAGACTAATGCTAATGAAAAAAAAGACTTGTCGCTCTAATGCTTACGAGCTTTTACACATGAAACAGTATCAGAAAAATGCCTCACTCAAGAAAGTATGTAATGGTTTGAAAAGATGGTTTGGGATTTTAACATGTTGGAGTTTTCTAAAAATTGAAAAAATGTGGTAAAGTGTGGAAAGTAAAAAATCCATGCATGTGATCAAATAGCCATAGATGAGAAAATTAAGTCAAATTAAGTCTAATAATCTAGGGATGGCATCAAATCAAACGTAATTTCACACTAACAAGAGCACTTATTGGCAGGGCACTAAGTCAAGTTTTTCACAAATCTCGCAAGTCAATGCATGACACTAATAAACAATCTATCCGAGGAAAACAAATACTAGCATCAATATAGGCAATATCATCACTGTCCCCTAAGTCAATTTAATGCAAATGCGTTTTTTGGCACAAACAATCCGAAACACAAACACGACTCAAGGAAAAACATCAAAATGACTCAAAAGAAAGAAAAATCTAAAGAAGAAACAAGGTTAGTCACACATTTGTACCCTCCCCCAAACTTACCTCACATCGTCTCCGATGTGAAAATAAGAATGAAATCGGATACGACAATAAAAATGAAAGAGAGAAAATAAAAGAAAAGAAAGGTACCTAGTGGGTTACCTCCCACCCATCGTTTTGTTTTAAGTCACATAGCTTGAATTTTGTGTCTTTTACGCACGAGATGGACCACCAAGGAGACGTAGATCTCCTGTGTCATGTGGTAAACGTCTGGAAACAGCTCTGTCCACCTTTTGTTGCTTCTCCACCGCAGCTAATATACCGTCTTTCACCTGCCAAGATCAAAGGTCAGGAAATAAAGCCATTGTAACTTGCAGCAATTCTTTGATAGACTCGTCTCCTGATATGCTCAAATTTACCCTAAGAGCTAACTGCAAGAGCACAGTTAATTAGTTGTAGTATTTAGGGATCGAATCCACAGGGACTTTCAGTTTTCTATAAATTTAAGTATTAAAACTTCACTAAGCAGATTTAAATAAATATGACTAACGAATAACTATTAATTAAAGTTGCAGAGAATGGGTTTTGAAATTCAATAAAACAAAAGCTAGGCTATGGGTAATTCTTTGAGAAATCTGAAATTCATAGATAGGATATTAATTAGAGGATGATTAAAAACTGTCCTAGAGCATGAATCACTAATGTAAAATCAACCAACTGTCGTTGCGAAGATTATCTATGTCTAAATCCTAGAATCCCAAATTTCTTTGCAAATTCTATGAATAAAAACAAGCATTAATCCTAAGTTCAATAAGTTCACAAAATCCCTAAACCAAATTTCTTTGCAGATAAGCATTTTGCTCATCTAAAATAATTTCAGCAATTAATTATGTCGTCGCATCAATTAATTAACCTATAATCAAGTTTCTAGGTGATCAAGCTAGAACAAGCATTAAACACAATTTTAGATGAAGAACTACATATGATTCCTCTAATAATTATCCTAAACTATCAATTCATCATAAACCCTAGAACTACCCTAAGCCTAACAAGCAAACTACTCACACATATTAATTGAAACAATCAACATGATTAAAGAAGTAAGCATGAAAAGAGAATTCCAATAAAATAAAATCAAGAGGTTTAGAAATCTTCTCTATGAGTAGAATCTTCTCCCTAAAAGCTCTGGAACAATCCCCTTACTTGAGTCTCAAAAGAATTTAAGATATATGAAAACTAAACCTAAAAACAGGTATTTATACAGTCAAAACACGTTTTGGGTCTTCTGTGGACTTTCCATAACTTCTGAGGCGGTTTGTGCAATAAAAGGAAAGTTTCCTTTGCTGTTTTTGAAGGGGTGTCGATCGACACCTTTGTGGGTGTCGTTCGACACCAAGCCCATTCTCGGCCTACTCCGTTTGCTCGCCAGAATGACATATCTTCACTAAAACGGTCATATCTCTTCAACCGTGAACCAGAATGAGTTGAAATCACCACCAAAGTGAAGCTAACTCAATTTCATATCTTGTATTTAAATATGAGATAAAAATTCTATCAGGAAGACCTACATCTGATATGATCTTTGAATCCTTTCTGACTGGTTCTGCATCATCATTTGCTAGTTTGCCTCCAAAAGCTCCAAAACACTCTAGAATGCTCCAAAATCACCAAATATGTGCTTTAACCGGTAAATACTTGTAAAGACTAGAAAAACACCTAAAAGACTCGATAAAACACTTTATATCGTGGCTAAAAACCATAAAATACATGATATATCAACTCCCTGGTTTCGCAAGTGCAACGGTATGATAATGCTGATTTTCGTAAACGGCTTAGAGACCCCCGTCTGCGCCACTCTTCCTTGTACCTTCCTCTTCGAATTTTGCCTCTCAGGAGTGATACATGAATTGATGGCCATGATGTTGCTCCTATCACCGAGTGCTGGAGCTTCATCGACAATGGAGATACTCGAGGCAAGCCTGTGTGGTCCTGTCGCTGGGACAACGGTGTAGGAAACTTCCTTGTCAATGTGGGTGAATGTCATTTTCTTCGTTGACATGTCCATAACTGCTCCTACAGTAGCCATGAATGGCCGGCCCAGAAGCAAAGGCGATATAGGTCCTCGTTGCATCTCCACAATCTGAAAATCAGCACAAACAATTCAATTACTAATTTCCACATGTAAATCAAGTACTGTACCGCATGGAGTCGTAGTCGAGGAGTTGGCAAAGGCGAGAGTCATCTTTGGAGGTATCATCTTTATAATCCCCAGCTGCTCAGCAGTAGCTCTCGACATGATATTCACAATAGATCCTGAATCACATAGAGAATCCGCAAACCGGACTCCTGCGATAGAACATGGCACAACAAACTTCCCCGGGTCTTCAACCTTGGGTAACAACCTTTGTTTTGGTGGTTGAACTGGCTCATGTTTAGCTTTGGGTAGCTTTTTCTTCAAGACTGCACGGACCTCCTCAACTTCCATCCAAACTCCGTCCTCAATGCTGCAACGACTTGCAGCTCTCCTGTTGATGCACCTCGTCAGAATTGGTGATGTCTGAACTTCCTTGGATGGAAATTCCACCTTGAGCTTCTCGAACATCTGTTCGTATCTGATGGCAACTTCCTCTGATGTTTTGGGACGAGGCCGAGGATATGGCACGCGTGGAGTGTACACGCGTGCTGGAGTTTGAGGGACAACAGAAGTGGGGACGGTGGTTTCTGCCTCACGGCGCTCTGCATCTGCTGTACTTCTTGTAACATCAAGCATTGCATCAGTACCATAAGTGATGGTTTACATGTGCTACCTGAGACTGTATAGTAGATTTCCCAGGAAGTGTCTCCTGAGATCGCTTGACTGCTTCTACCGTTTGAGTGACTTGAGTGTCCAGCTTCTTGACATGGCTCGATAAGGCATCAAGCTTCATGATCAAGTCGTTGTACATGCCATCGACCTTGGCATTCTGGGTTTCGAATTTAGCATTTATCTCCCCCCCTATTTTCTGATTGGCGAGAATCATCTGGATCATGGACTTCAACTCATCTTGTGAGTTGTTGTCTGGAGCTTGATATGGTGGTGCAGAAGGCATTGGTTCCTGGTAATTGTTGAAGGGTTGCTTCTAGTACCCTTGTCCTTGCCCTTGAAAAGCTGTCTTTCCCTGAAAAGGTACAAAAGCATTGTTAGAACCAGCATTGTTTTTTGGTGGGTATACCTGGTCTTGTGGGTTTTCAACGTTTGTGCTGTGGTATGAGAGATTTTGGTGCTTGTTGTAATTGGAGTTGTAGCCTTTTTTGTACGCCTGGTCAGTGACATAGTTACACTCCTCTTCAACGTCATCTGCAACAACAAAATTCTCACCAGAGGGCACATGACCGCCTTCTCGATCGCATGAGTTTACTCCACGCTGCTTTGCTTTGACGAGCAAACTAATTTGCTCTGTCAACTCCGCTATCTGTTGTGCTTCCATCGAATCAACCTTCTTTCCTCCATCATATTCCAGACTCTTCTCGGAAGAACTCTCAGCCATGTTCTCGATCAATTTTAGCGCATTTGCAATACTACGAGTCATAAAATTACCGTTACTAGCAGAATTTAATTGACCTTTAAAATTCCATGATAAACCGTCATAGAAAATTGTCAGCAGCTGCGTGTCGGTAAAGCCATGAGGTGGGCAGTCTCGACGGTAGGAACAGAACCTTTCCCACGTCTCGCAAAAGACATCACCAACTAGGAGGAAGCTATTCTATAAATTATATATTTACATTCAGTTTCTATCCTAACAATCCATGATTCCCTTAGAATCTAGCTATCTAACTACTCACACATATTAAAATTAACAAATACCAAAGACATAATGAATAACATTGATCAAGAACAACGTAAATGTGAATGATACTTTATTTAAAAAGAAAATAATGAAATAACAAGGTTTAGAAGACTTCTCCACAATGGTAATGAAAGGAAAGGAATGATAATGAGCAAGCCTTCAAGAATCCTCAAGTAAACAAGAACAAAAATCGAAAGAAATGAGAACAAAAGTGTTTCTAAAGCAAAGGAGACTCAAGATGGCTGCTATGGAGGCTCAGAACTCATTTATAGGAGTAGGGCTTCGTCCAGAATCAAGGAATTAAGTGGTGATTTGCCCAATTTTTGTGATTGAAGATTTTCCAAAAATGGCTCTCTCAGGGCCCAGAACGATCGTTCTAGGTTTGGAACGGTCGTTCTGGGTCTAGAACGATCACTCTGCGTACTCGTTCTGAAGCTGGACTGACATGTCTTCAATAAAACATTCATATCTTCTCAAGCGCTCATCCGAATGACTCGAAACGACCGCCAAAGTGAAGCTAACTCAATTTTATATGTCATATAATAATATGAGATTTATATTCATACAGGAAGGCTTTCGTCTGACATGAGATTTAAGACACTTTGGACTGGTTCTGCATTGTCATTTCACTTGTTTGTCTCTTTTTGCCTCAAATCTTCATTCCAAAGCTTCATTCCAAGTTTCAATGCATTAAACACCTCTTAAGACTCTAAACAAACAAAAGACTAAAAAAACATAGGAAAAACAAGGATTAAAACATGTCAAAACGCAATATATCAGAACTTTTTGGTCAAGACATTCTCAGGTGGGAGGAGCTTCTTGGGTTTGGGACTCATCAGATTCTGTTCTCTTACACATCATGTGTTTTTTCCTCGATGTGAACAATTTAGGTGAAGCTCAATTTCATGCGTTAATTTAGGCGGTGGATAGTATGCATGATTTAATCTAAATCACATTATTTTTGCCTATGATGCATAAAATTTTGTTGTAGTGATCAATAGACCAAGGCTTGGCCCTCTTTTGCTTCTAAAACAATGTAAAATTCGATGAGACTTCATTTGATTGGGTTTTGGAAACTAAAAATGACCAAGGGTGGCTAAAAAACAACCTTCCTTGTTCAGTCAGTTATCTCTTGGAATCGTAGACAATCCTATGTTATTGTGGAACCACATGCCTGGTTGCCACAACCTTTTGATTTTGAATATTCCTTTTCTCTGCATCATACCCGTTTGATGTTGGTAGTTTTTTTTAGCCTTTTGTTCCTTTCAATGTGTTTCCGTGGCCTAAACGGGCAACCTTCCTTGTTCAGTCAGTTATCTCTCGGAATCGTAGACAATCCTATGTTATTGTGGAACCACATGCCTGGTTGCCACAACCTTTTGATTTTGAATATTCCTTTTTTCTGCATCATACCCGTTTGATGTTGGTAGTTTTTTTTAGCCTTTTGTTCATTTCAATGTGTTTCCGTTGAGTTTGGTTCACGCTTTAAAATGCTTGTATAGTTTGTTTTAGGGCAATTTGGTAGACTAACAAAAAAAAGTAATGATATTTAATGAGTAATCAATTGAGAACTATGGATAAAATACATACATATTATTTAGTTTTAATTCCATTTTACCATCCCTCCCTCCCTCCCTCCTTCTCCCTCTCCCTCTCCCTCTCCCTCTCTCTCCCTCTCTCTCTCTCCTTCTCCCTAAACCCTAAACCATCTCCCTCTCCCTCTCCCTCTCCCTCTCATTTCTTAATAAAACGTTGTTTCAATAAACACAATTTTACATGAGAATACAATTTGAAAACAAATTAATCGTTTTTTGTACTTATGTCAAATAAAAGGCATTTTTGTAAAGTTTAAACTTGTTACACTCTTTCTATTATTTTAATAAAAATTGAATAAAATGATTGAAATAATATAATATTCAGAGAAATCAACATATAATATAGCAAAATGCTTTTCATTAATAACCACCAATCTACGTATTGAACAATTTATATCAGTTTTTAAAA
Source organism: Aurinia saxatilis (assembly GCA_900406295.1). Taxonomy (NCBI): domain Eukaryota; kingdom Viridiplantae; phylum Streptophyta; class Magnoliopsida; order Brassicales; family Brassicaceae; genus Aurinia; species Aurinia saxatilis. The sequence goes on from OVAP01002901.1 coordinate 11,047, forward strand.
ATTTAAACAATGTTAAATGTGTAAAAATATATATGTTTTTTATATCAAGAACATAAAATTTAATAAACTAATAATCAAATATTAAATTAATGTATAAACCAGAATAGAGAATTATATAACTACCACTTTTGGTGTACCACTTTTCAAAAAGACCATGGAAAGGGGTACATTTTCAGATATACCACTATTTAAGTATTAATTATTTATAATGTTTTAGGGTTTAGGATCTAGGGTTTAAGGTTTAAAAAACCTAAACCCTAAAATTCTTAACCCCAAAAAGTCTTCTCAGCACTAATAAACCCTAACCCCTAAAATATAAATCCTACATCCCAACAATTAAACCCTAATAGCTATTAAGAATTGAACCTTAATTTTATAAGAGTTTACCCCTAAATTCTAAACCTTAAAAACCCTAAGTCAATCCTAATCTTTATAATTTTAGTAAACCATAAGTCCTAAAGCCCTAAACCCTAGCAAATTTGTAATTTGTAATGAAAAATAACTTTAGTAAATGATGGTAGTTTTGCAAACATACTAAAAGTGGTAGTTTTGAAAATGAGTATTTCAAAAGTGGTATTTCTTATAAAATTTCAAACCAGAATGGGGTAAAAGAATGTTGTTGTTTAATAAAATGTATAATGAGTGATAATGTCTTTTTTTTTTTTTTTTGCTGAAAAACAGTAACCAACCAATATAGAATGAGGGGGAAATAAGTCATTTTGCAACATTTTTGGTTGCTCACTAAATTTTGATTATTACATGGCTATTGAACTAATTTGGTGGTCCATTTTGGTCATTATATAAATGAACCCTTGTTTTAATATTAGTTCCTAGATGACAAAAAAACAAAAAAAAAAAAAAAAAGCTACAACCTATTTTTTTGTCAATATTGGGCCACAACTGGCCGACCGATTAGCCCAAATCCTACATAAATAGGCAGTAGGATAATGTCTGCCTTGAATGGACTTACGACTTGCTACTAGACCAAGGTCACTTTACTGCTACTACATATCTTTACAAATATTGTTTCTCAATTACATATATATTGTTAGTTGGTTATAAACTTATTATTAATAAGTATATTGATTTATTTTCATCAAACTTATGATCCATAAGTTTTATTAATTTATTTTTAATAAAATTATGATAAAAAATTTTCATTTATGCAATCATATATCTATTCTATATAATATCTAAAACATCCGATAATTAAATATAAAGACATAATCCACAGTTAAATACATTATATGCTGGATACTTTTTTGTTGTCAGCAAGAAATTTTATTAGACCAATAACGTGGTATGAAGCCTTACAATCAGAAAAGTGTTAACTCACCAATAGAGAGGTAACCAGAACTAACGCAAAATACAAAAGGGAGAAGAGTCAATTAGCACTATCGATATCTAATTGATCAGCCAGCTAAACAAGTCCACAACTTGCGATGTAAGATTGATACCAATGGTTTTTAGTGACACTTCTTGCGATACAAAGGGCTGCCTGGTTTGCAGTTGGGTTAACAAGGTTTAACGATCAGGTTTGCATCATGTGTAGAACCGAAAAAATCCAGTGTACTAGGCCCCAAACATATGGAAAATGTGAAGGATTAGATAAGCTGGATACTTAGAATATTAATTTTTGCAATCTTAGACCACCCGCATTGGTAGTCTCTCACATGAGTCTCTCAACAAAAAATATGAATGTATGTATAGCTAAATAATATTAAAATATTATGAATCTCTCAAAATAGAGAGAGTATGTGTTGAAAATCTCGCATTGGAGAGACTCTCAACCCACTCTCCTCATTTTGAAAGACTCACTTTATTACTTAATATTGTTTATAATTTTTGGAGAGATTTTGTGAGAGATTCGCATTGCGGATGGTTTTATTTTTTCATACTTTCAATGAAAAAAAGGTATTTATATATGTGTTTTAAATTATCCATTACGGAAATCTAATAGGATGAATAAATCAATATAGAATTTAGCAAGAGTAGTTTCCTTTTGACCGAGCAAAGATTTATCTAAGCGTTCCTTAATCCTTTCTAATAAAAAGATATTTTGTAGAAAAACAAAGAAGATCTAGCATACGTCAATTCGTGATGGATTCAGAGGAAGAAGTGAACACAGAGATCAACAGAACGACGTCACAGTTATCAACTACGCTTTGCCCCACGCAACGTTGGCGTAGACGTAGAGAGTCAAGGACGTCCTCGTATGTTCACAAAAGACTCGTTACCAAGAGTAGATTCCCAGGCTCTCTTCCTCGTGATCTAGCGTGGGAGATACTCTCAAGACTTCCTGCGAAATCGGCTCTGAGATATCGCTCCGTGTCTAAGCTCTGGTCTAGCATTATCACCAATCGATGTTTCATTAACTCGTTCCCTGCTCTGCCCTCGCTTCTGCTCATCTTCCAAAAAGGCAACACGTTATTCATTTTCTCCTTTCCTCAACATCAAAACCCAACCGATCCTTATTCACAAGTGGAGCGTTATGAAGTGATGAACCCTCATTATCTTCACTTTTCATATTCTGGTTCCGTCCACGGCTTGATCTGTTTCCAAACTCAAACACAGCTCGTGATTTGGAACCCTACCATGAGATTGTTCTCGCCTTTACCTCAACATGAAAACGGCTTGACATGCAAGAGAGGGTTATTAGGATATGATCCCATCGAATGCAAATACAAAGTACTAAGCTTTCTTACAGACGAAGGGATTTGCGTTCTTACTTTGGGAGCTCAAGAATCATGGAGGATGATCAAAGCTAGTCCTGTCCATTTCCCTAACACTACGAAAGGGCAATGCATTAACGGAATTCTCTACTATGAAGCTCGTGTTGGTTTGCCCCTTGAGCATGCTATAATGAGATTTGATCTCAAATCTGAAACGTTCAATGATCTTTGCCACTTATTAATGTGATTCTATGATCATTTAATGCTTGTAGGTTTTTCTTGTCATGGTTTATGATCAATCCTTAATCTGAATCAATGTCAAAATGATATAATAAAACATCGATGCTACAGATATATGAGCCAGTTCTTCTACTTCACATTAAAGAACAAGACAAGGACGATTAAGAGGCAACAAATTTCAGTATTGTTTCCATTTCTTGTATGTTTTTTTGTTCCTTACGATTAATAAGCAACAATTTCTTAACTTGTTTTAGGTGCCTGTTTGGTGGTTGTTGATGCTCTTGCTGACTTTGCTTCTGCTACATTCAAAAATGTATTTGTTCCTTACATCGTCGCACCAGACTCTAACAGAAGTTGAGATTCAACAAACTTCACATCTCTCTCTAGACCCAAAAAAAAGATAACTAAATATACGAACATGATCATATGATGAGTTTTCACCAAATAAAGTCTAATATGTCATATGACCATGAAGTACCCATAGATAGAGTGCGATTAATCAAGTATGACGCTGATAGCACACAATCACCCTAAACTCAGAATAGGCAACGAGGTTTGAAAGAGAAGTGATCTGGCAATGTTCAAGATGTGAACGATGCTTTCTCTTTCATTTGGCCATTCTGTTGAGGTATACCAACACATGAGGTTTTATGTAAAATTTTCTTATGTAGCAAAAAGAAAAAGAAAAAAGATATGATTGAGACACATGAATTCAGAAGAAAAAACCAATTTTGTTTTTGTGAACTATTGTATTCTTGTCCGAAGAAATATTTGCGCAAACTGCCAATTAGGATCTTAAACCTATAACTCGCTCCAATCCTCATTTTGAGATTATTCCGAAAACAAAACAAGAGGTGAGAACATTATTATTTTTAGTCGTACAAGTGTGGCCCTGTTCGTTTGGCAGTCGCTAGCGATAGCGATTGGCGGCTGCGACTGAGTTCTGTTCGTTTGTCGATCGCAGCTTCTGCGACCGATCGCTGCGACCGATCGCTGCGATCTGCGATCCTTAATTTCGATCGCAATTGAATTTCAGCGATGCGATCTATCTTCCTGCGATTTAAAAAAAAAATGTATGAAAAGACTACACTAACCTCAGAATTTATAACCTAGTACGCGTTTCTTCCTTCTGCCGCAGAGATTTCTTCTGTCGCAGAGAAACCAAATTAGATCATCTTCGCTCTCTTACCTCTCTTCTCCGGCGAGGTTTATCGGTGAACCACCGAAGACGAGGCCTCGATCTTCGCTCTCTTACCTCTCTTCTCCGGCGAGGTTTGCTTTGAACTTTGTTTTATTGTCTCTTATTTGTGGATTCGTTGTGGGTTTTTGATTGTTCACATATTGAACTTTCAGATCTCCCAAGTTCCTCTGCCTCGCTTCTTCTTCTCCTGCTCTTAGCTCCGGTGCAAAGTCAGTCTCTTTCCCTCTCTCTATCAATACACGTTTGTTGATTATCTGTGGAACTATTAGTGATTTAAGGTTTAAAAAACTAGCAATACACATGCTTGAAGCATTGATCCCTTCAAACACCACCATCTTATGTCTTCAAGCATGTGAGAGCAATGCCACCACGAGCAGTAAAAACTCCATGTAATCACATATCCTTTTTTTTTTTTTTATTATTTTTTTTTTTTTAAATTTCTCTCATTGACTACGTAGATCAACTAATTGCTAGTAAATTAGTACAAGCTTCGAAAGGGCCATGCCATATAATGCAATCGCGTACAATTAGAGAATATTTTTTAAAAAGCTTCTGCTAACTCATATTCAAACAAATGCTTCACATTGTAACAATTGTTGTGGGTTTAAGAGCTTAAAACAAAATTTTGATTCAAAATTAATGTGCGATAGAAAACTTAACAAATCTATCAGTATGAAACACAATAATTTTAAAAAAATTCATCTCTCAAGAATGGAGGGAATCATAGACTCATTAAGATAAATTTTTTTTAATAGGGATCCAGTCTTTTTTTTTGTTTAACACTAGAATTCTTATTTTGAATAAATGGAATAGAGTTCGGTTGGGCTAGGCCCAAGAAAATAATACAACGTAAAAGGAAAGAGGCTCACAGCAAAGTAAAAATAAAACAGAGGTCTTGAAACAGGGGACCACAAATGGTGTAAGACTAAAGACTATGAAAACAAATAGAGGAGGTGAATTCATCGAGCCTCCAAACTGATTTGATTGAGCAACCAAGAAGGTGGACCTCTGGCGATCCAGTCCTTTATATTCAAAATTCTTCAAAAAATATAGAACAAACTAGACCATGGACTGAAATATATTTGTTCGGGGAAACAAAACAATTTTAGAAGAGATTATGAAATACATGGAATGATTTTTGAGAGATTCCAACTTTTCTTTTTTTTTCGTTAAAGGATATTTCAACTCAAATGGATATTTTATTTTCTAATAATTTCTATAACTAAAATGTATAATTCTTTTAGAATTTGACATACCATCTTTATATTTGAGTACGCCTGTCTTCTAATATATACTTCATCCGTTTCTTAAAGAGTGTCGTTTTAGATTTATTTTTTTGTTTCACAAAGAGTGTCGTTTTTATTTTCCAATATAACTTTTAATACTAAATACCTAATTTAACCTCAAAACAAAGAAGAATATGAACAATCAACTTATTATTTAGGGACATAACAGAACTTTTAATATGTTTTATTAATTTGTGTGCAAAGAGTCAAAACAACACTATTTGAGACACAGAGAGAGTATATATTTAAGCAAACCGGATCCCAAATTTCTTATATAAAAAGACTAAAGAAGAAAAAATGGGTTGTCGTCAGATATGGCTTATGATAGTGTCATTGCTAATATTCGACTGCACTGTGATCTCGGCCGTCACAGAGAGAGGGACGGTGGTCGTGCAGGGAAGAGCCGCTGCGGGAACAATAGACGAAGACTTCATCTGTGCCACTTTGGACTGGTGGCCGCCTCAGAAATGTGACTACGGCAAATGTGCTTGGGACCATGCTTCCCTTCTCAATCTGGTTTTTTCTTCTTTCTATGCAGTTTGTATTTTTGGTTGGGAATAGGTAGCAAATGTATCTAGCAAATGAAAACTGTGTGGCCAAAAAGAAAAACATTGCAGAAATAGGAAAACACGTTATTATTATTATTTTTTTTCTATGTCCAAATCCATTATGCACCAAGTCAAATATTCCAAATATTTTTTTCATCACACTTTCTTACCAAATATTCCAAATGATTGCAGGACTTGAATAACACTATTCTCCAAAATGCAATCAAAGGTAGTTACATCACGTTGCTGATATTGAATTTGTTGTCGTCAGGATTTTGACATTCCAATTCCCAAAATACAGCATTTGCTCCTTTGAGAATAAGATTAGGAGGAACATTACAAGACAAGCTGGTTTATGAGACACCAGATGAGAAGAAACCCTGTGTTCCTTTCTCCCAAAACCCTTCCACTCTCTTTAGCTTCACACAAGGATGCCTCCCTATGCGCCGGTGGGACGAGCTCAATACCTTCTTCCACAAAACCGGGTACCTTCAGAGCCTTTCCTTCTTTCTTTCAACTCTCTCTTTTCTTATCCTACTTTTGGTTTGAAACAGAGCTAAAATCATATTCGGGCTGAATGCAATTTCTGGACGTTCCATTAAACCAAACGGTGAAGCCATAGGGGCATGGGATTACACCAATGCTGAATCATTCATCCGGTTTACAGCTCAAAATAACCACACAGTGGACGGTTGAGAGCTCGGTAAGTCACCTAACAACACAATAAAATGCACACACCAGACCAATACTCTTTACATTATCTCCATGCTTATTAACTGTTTTCTCCGTTAGGCAACGAGCTGTGCGGGAGTGGTATTGGTGCAAGAATTGGAGCAAATCAGTATGCTATGGACACCATAGCTCTGCGAAACATTGTGAACCGGGTTTACAAGAATGTGAGTCCTATGTATGTGGGATTATATCTCACATCGGGAGTTGGAAGGGATCACTAGTAATATATAAGTAAATTGGGTCTCTCCACTAATAGTCAATTGGCTTTTAGTTGGAAGGCCATGAAGCTTAACATGGTATCAGAGCCCATTAAGCCCAAATGGGCATAAC
>OVAP01002902.1:1136-18052 GCA_900406295.1 Aurinia saxatilis
GGCGTTTTGAAACCTGTTGTTGTTCATCGTGTTCCCGTCTTGTGTTGTTAAGAGACGAGACAGTCCGAAATCAGATATTTTCGGGTTGTTTTTCTCGTCGAGAAGGATGTTGGTTGGTTTCAGGTTGAAGTGGATGGTTGTTGGACGGAATGTGTGGTGCAGGTAAGCGAGACCCTTGGCTGTACCAAGGATGATTCTATATCTTGCGTCCCAAGAAAGAGGCGGTGTTGAGCATTCTCTTTCGTGTAACTTTGACTGCAAATTTCCGTTCGGGATATATTCTGACACGAGAAGCTGCATCTCCTGTGTCCAGAAATACCCTTTGATCGATACTATGTTAGCATGCTTTGCTTTCGCTAAGATTCTGACTTCTCTATCGAAATCTTCTTGGTTTTGAAGAGCCGGTGAGGGGACGAGTTTCTTGACGGCCAAGTTTCTTCCTTGTTCTCCTAAAGGTGCCTTGTAGACTGTTCCAAAGACTCCCTCACCGATTCTTGAAGCTTTATTGAGAAGAGACTCAGGGTTTCTATCAAACTCCTGAGACGAAGACGAGGAGCGTGACGATCTTGAGTTCAACAGAATAAGTTTACCGGTCACTAAGCTTCTTCCTGATCTCGAAGACCCTGAGAAAATGCTCTCCAACGCGTTGTCTACAAATGCAAGCCGTCTTCTCACAGTCGCATTTAGGAGCGTTATGATTACGACTCCTGTGACGATCAGTATAGCTGCTGATATAGCTACAATCACTGAAACACTAAGGAACATTCCGCTATGGAACTTTCCGGAACCATTGCTTGCTCGGTTTCCACGTAATCCCTCGTTATGATTCCCGCTCCCATAAGAGTTCGGATCAATGACAAGAGGCTTTGGAACATTTAGTGTGCAGGGTCCTCTCAACAATGGTGAACAAATGCCTGGATTACCTTGAAGAGCACTCCGATCTAAGCTTTGGAACACACCTCCAACGGGTAACCTTCCGATGAGTCGGTTAAAGGAAATGTTAACCAATAGCAGATTCTGCAATTCACCAAGCTCTTTTGGTATTTCTCCACTAAGTTTGTTGGCCTCTAGCTTCAGAATTTTGAGCTGCTGTAGGTTTGAAAGGGATTTAGGAATCGAACCGGTAAGACTGTTATGCGACAAACTCCTGCAAGAAAAAAACTGATAGTTGTTATTGGGAAACATTTACAACACTAGAAAATTAGAGATATAATAACTTACAGCAACTTAAGAGAAGAGCAGTTTCCGATTCCTTCCGGTATAGGACCAATTAGTGAGTTACTATCCAGTTGAAGAATCTGTAGACTCTGAGACTCGCATATACCAGCAGGAACGGAACCAATCAACGAGCTGTTCCTGAGATCCAAGACGGTTAGATTCTGTAGAAACTCAATTTCAGGAGGAACTGCAGCTTTGAAATCGTTCCATGACAAATTAAGGTATCTCAGGTGGATGAAAAGCCCTACTTCACCAGGTACATTTCCAGTGAGTCTGTTGCGCGAAAGATCGAGTGTTATGAGCGACTCAAAGAGTCTGCTTGAGCCTGGCGGGATCGAGCCCGTAAAACTGTTACCAGAAAAATCCATTTCTTGTAAACCAAGATCAAACAAACCATGGGGAATGTTACCGGCGAAGCCATTGCCTTTGAGCTGAACAATCATCAGCTCTTTGCAGGATTTCAAAGATTCCGGAATCTCGCCAGAGAATTTGTTCTCAGAGACGATTAGATTCTTTAGAGATCTCAAGTTACCAATTGAAGAAGGAAGATTTCCGGCTATATAATTGCTGGAGACATCCAAGTGTACTAGACCGGTTAAGTCACCAATCCATGGCGGGAAATCATCAGAGAGCAAATTGTTGGATAAATCCAAGTGATATAAAGATTTCAGCCTCTGAAGAGTCCTCGGAAATCCGCCGGAGAAACGATTGAAGCTCAAATCAACTCTGTTTAAATGGGGGCAGAGTCCAATATCTGAAGGCAATGCTCCGGAGAATTGATTCCCTTGTAACTGCAACTCTTTCAAGTTATGCAGAGAGAGTATCCCTAACGTTATCGATCCAGAAAAGGAATTAAACGAAAGATCTAACGTTCTTAGCCTCTGAAGTTTCCAGAATCCAGAGACGAAACTAGGGTTTCCCGAAAAACGGTTGCTTGAGAGATTTAGACTGTTCAAAACAGAGCATCGAAACAGAGTAGTAGGGATTTGACCTTCGAGATGGTTTTGAGAGGCAGAGAGATGCCTAAGAGAGGAACAGTTGTTGAAGAAATCATCAGAGAGTGTACCGGAGAAGTAGTTTCCGGTTAAGTCGAGATATTGCAAAGAGCTAAGTGATCCAAGAGAAGATGGGATTTGACCAGAGAGACTGTTGTGGCTAAGATCCAGCTTCTTGAGACTGTTGATGCTTGAGAGGGCAATGATGTTTCCAGTGAGGTTGTTGTTGGAAAGTGAGACTACTCTTAGATGTTGAAGCTTCTGGATGCCACGACCGATCTTCCCGGTTAAGGCTAAACCGTCTAAGGATAGCTCTGTGACTCGAGATGTTTTGGGATTGCATTTGACGTAGCTCCATGAGCAAGGAGAGTCATCGTCTTCGTTCCAAGACTTGAGGTGTGAAGATGGGTCGTGGAGGTCTGATTTGAAGACGATGAGCCCCAAAACGTCGTCGTTTAGCCCGACTGAGTCAATATCACCATTGCTGAGTGACATCAATGTCACTGCCAGAAACAGAGTAAATAAGATCCCTTTCCTTTTTGGATTGCCCATTATGATGGATACTTTCTACAAATCTCTCTCTCTTTGATGGGTAGAGAGATAAAAGTAATCGAGAGAGTTGAGTTTTGTGCCAATGAGAATAAACTCGAAGTGCTTGTGAGCGTAAGATTCTCAAGTTAGCTACAAGACAGCAACTAGATCGACTTACACGTGATCCCCAACGCCAAAGGGACCACATGTTCTTCTCCGGTCGAACCAAAATTGTCCCGCTTTATTTGATATTTCTCTGAATACATGAGTCTTCACGTGTCAAATAGTTAACTCATCAATACTTTTATAAATACTATGTTACAAAGACTTACGAATACACATGTATTCTTTGTTTAGGTTATATGGAGAGCAATTTGATAGTATTAAAGAGTGTTCAAAAGGAAAAAAGAAGCACGCCGCCCTTCTTTTATTCGCTCTCCCTTCTCTCTTAACGTCGTCTGACCTTCAATCTCTGTCCACCGTCTGGACCGGTTCCGGCGGCTTNTAATTTTGGATTTTTGGACTGTTAGCAATTTGATAGTATTAAAGAGTATTCAAAAGGGAAAAAGAAGCACGCCGCCCTTCTTTTATTCGCTCTCCCTTCTCTCTTAACGTCGTCTGACCTTCAATCTCTGTCCACCGTCTGGACCGGTTCCGGCGGCTTCTTCAACGTCGGAACTGGTCCTATCTTTGCTTTTCTTTGTTTTTTTCTTTTCTCGGCGACAAAAGAGATCGAAATATGTAGATAAGGTTGGGTTGAGATCTGACAAGGAACTCCCCTCTTTCTGGGTTGGGTTGAGGCTTATTAGGATGGTTTTTTACTGTTCTGATACTCTTTGTCACAGAGATCCCCTCNCATCTTTGCTTTTCTTTGTTTTTTTCTTTTCTCGGCGACAAAAGAGATCGAAATATGTAGATAAGGTTGGGTTTAGATCTGACAAGGAACTCCCCTCTTTCTGGGTTGGGTTGAGGCTTATTAGGATGGTTTTTTACTGTTCTGATACTCTTTGTCACAGAGATCCCCTCTATGGTTCAGAAATTAGCTTCTGCAAATTTTTTAGAACCAGATCTACAAGTCTTTATCTCTTTTTCACTATCCTTTTTTTCAAATCTTGCATGGTTGATTTCCCTGGTTGCATGCAAGGTCTTTGATTGATGTACTTGTTGAGATTTCCACCAGTTCGGATTTTATCAAGAGCCCCACTAGCCAGCCGGTCCCGTTCGGAGTTTCCTTCCCATCCGAAGAAGGTAAGCTTTCNCGGTCCCGTTCGGAGGTTCCTTCCCATCCGAAGAAGGTAAGCTTTCCCGGTTTGCTACTTCCTCTCCTCGTCTCTACAGTTCAGTTCGTTCGGGAACTGCTTCGCGCAAGCTTCTTCTGGTGTTCTGTTTTCGTCACACCTTTCCCTTAAGCGAGTTTAAAGGCATAAGTCCTCGGTTGGATGCCTGCTTGGGAGTTGAAGCTCTGGTTTATTTATTGAGGTAGCATAGGAATTCAAAGGAGGGATATTCAAGCTTTTCCNAAATTTTTTAGAACCAGATCTATAAGTCTTTATCTCTTTTTCACTATCCTTTTTTCAAATCTTGCCTGGTTGATTTCCCTGGTTGCATTGTTGAGATTTCCACCAGTTCGGATTTTATCAAGAGCCCCACTAGCCAGCCGGTCCCGTTCGGAGGTTCCTTCCCATCCGAAGAAGGTAAGCTTTCCCGGTTTGCTACTTCCTCTCCTCGTCTCTACAGTTCAGTTCGTTCGGGAACTGCTTCGCGCAAGCTTCTTTTGGTGTTCTGTTTTCGTCACACCTTTCCCTTAAGCGAGTTTAGAGGCATAAGTCCTCGGTTGGATGCCTGCTTAGGAGTTGAAGCTCTGGTTTATTTATTGAGGTAGCATAGGAATTCAAAGGAGNTTAAGGTTTGCTTTTGTCCTCTGCAACTTTGTTTGCTAGGCTCCTAGACTCTGGTGGAGTTGTTAATCCATTGGCACTTGTACTTGTCCTCTGGTTTCCACTGTTTATACTTTGTTCAGTTTTTAATATTACTACTTAGACGGAAAAAAAAAAAGAGTATTCTAATTATAATATTATAATTTTTCTGATGTGTTTCTTTTTACTAATGTTTAGCTTAATTTTTTTAGTTTTTTGTTTAAGCATGTTTTGCTATGTTTTGGACCTTAATTTTTACTTATGTTATATGCTATTGTGAAGCTTGATGAATTATCTTTGAGTGAAAGAAAATTAATTTTCAGTTTTGGTCAAAAGACTCAAAATTCAAAGTGATGAGTTTCATGGCATATTAGTGAAAAAATGATTAATGAATTATTCAACTGGCGATTGTGGTTACTTTTGACTTTTTGTTAAACTTCCCCAAATAATCTTGTTGATAAATTACTAAAATAAGGTTACAATATGTAATTTCTTTCATTTTTTAATCACTGTATAAAATCTTTAAATTTCGATTAAATGAAAATAGAACAAGAACTTATAATATTTTAGTTTGATTAGAATTGTCATTTAGTTATTGCATGACTTCAAATTGTGGGTGAGATTAGAATTTGTAGAACAAAATATTAGGTACTCTGATTTTTAGCACTGTCAATGAAGTATGATAGTTGTCAAATGAAAACATAAAAGAGTAATTGACAAAACTAGCATCTTTTGCCACCAAAACTAAATATATAACAAAATAATATTATATTAGGAATTATATGTATTGAGAAGTCCATTTTGTCCATCACATTCTTTTTACTCTAACATATTACTTTTGATTTATTTATTTTTGTTATTTTTATTTATTAGTTGGACCACATGTTTTTGTTTGTTTCCTCCATCTGTTTCTAATAAAAGTTGACTATTCTGATTAAATAGTTCAACATATTTATCTTTCACACTAATGTCCACTTGTTACGTGTTTGTTTCCTATTTGTTATGTTTATATTCTGAATTTACTTTTCTAGTTATAGTGAATGAATAAATTATGATGAATAGTTAAGTATTTTGTAATTAATTGACGTTTATATTTGAATGGTCTTGCCATAAGTTGTAAATAATTATATATTATAATTTATCTATCTAAATAGGTGGCTAACTATTTCATTATGATTTTTCTTATAAGTAGTTATCTATTTCGCTAACTACCGTAATTGGTTCATGTCTATTTAACCTTGTGGTAGTTATATATTCTTACTAATAATTGTCTATGTGAATATGTAGTTGTATATTTATGTTTGATCTACTCTTGCTAATAGTCATCTATTAGACGTAGATATATATAAATATATATTTTAGTAATGTGTTTATCTATTTAGCTAGCTACCGTAATTAGTTGATGTCTGTTTGGCAATATAGTAGCTATTACTCTTACTAATAATTGTCTACGTGAACATGTAGTTACATTTTTTTGTTTGATCTACTTTTACAAATAGTCATCTATTTGACGTAGATAGATATACATAAATATTTTTTATGTTTATTTGAATATTCATGTGATATTTATTTATGCTAGTATATATGTTTATCTTACTTTTACAAACATTTATCCGAGTAATATGATAGATGACTATATGATTTACATATAAATTGACATGTGAAATAAATAGATGAATATTTTATATAGTAGATGACTACTTAACATCACTATCAATGTGGTCCATAATTGGTTAAAGCTGTACCTTTTACCATAAGGGCATTTTAGTCATCACAGTCCATTTAAAATGTTTGACTTAAATTATTTTCCTAATTGACCAAATATGAATGTTGTTTTATGAATTTGGAGGAGAAAGAGTGTTATTCTACAAATTCACTCTATATAAAAATAGATCTTTAATCTTCATCGTAACCGAAAACCGTAGACATAAGAATACAATTTCCCCAACTTGCACGTAAATAATAGAGTAAAAAGTTATATCACGAGAAAAGGAAGAAAAATAAAAAGGTATGGTAAAGAGAGAAAGAGACCTATGAATTTGAGAATCCAAAATAAATATAAGATGATATAAAAAGGTAGAAGAAAAGAACAAAAGTAGCGTTTGGTGTCATTAGAACAAGAAAGACTTGTGACTGATAAAGTTGTGTGTAAAAATCCACCGCACAATTAGCTTATCCGTCTTTTTGTCCCGACATTCACTCTCTTCCCCGCATTTCCATTAGATTCAAATTATGAATTTATGAAGTAAGGTTTTTTAAAATATATCATAGTTAATTAGATATGTAAATGAAATTAATATGTATAAGTGAAATTAAGTGTAAAATTGTGTCTTCCATGTATCATATTTGACTTGGTTATATACCTTACATATCTAAACCTTTGTATACATAATGGGCATAGCCCAACAGAGAGGTGCGAAATTTTACACTTCAGATTTGGACAATAAATTATCAAAAACTGGTGTAGGCAAAATCTTCGTGAGATCAACAATTTCTTCCTTGGTAGAAGTACGTTCAATAGTAATAAGGCGATCTTGGATAACATCCCGAACTTGATGAAAATTAGTTTCAATGTGTTTTATTCGTTTATGGAAGACGAGATTAGCCGCGATATGAATCGCTGCCTGACTATCATAATGAAGTTTCATAACCTGCGGATGTTCAAAACTAAATGTATTTAGAAGCTCCTTTATCCATTTCAGTTTTCACAGAGTGTAAACCATAATGTAATATTTCGCCTCAACACAAGAGTTAGAAACCGTCTTTTGCTTCTTTGTTTTCCAAGAGATGGGAGACGAACATAGAAAGACAATATTGAAGAAAAGATTACATAAAAAAAGTAAGAGAAACATTGCTTTCATTAACTTATTTTGATATGAAGGATTGTACATGATTATATACTGAGCATACAGAATCAAAGTACTAAGTATAATATAATTCATCGACTATCTAGCAACAATGACGATGTAAAATAGTAAGGCTCGAACCACAAATTCCAAGAGTCTACACTATAGTCCAATAAATTAATTAATTCAGCTAAGATAACAAATGAAATGGTTTTGTTTTCTACTTTCTAATTGGTTTTAATTTGATAATGATAAAAGCGCTAGACCTCGGGAAAATCTTAAGGAATGCAAGCAAATGCTAGATGGATATTCAGATTATGATTAAGCTCAACCTCAACTCAAACATATAGCTAGAATTGATCCTCTTTCATGGCATCAATCACTTTTCCTAACAAAACCTAGATATCTAAATTATCGTTTGAACCTAGAGATTGTAGGAAAACAATAATGTACTGGTGTGATATGTTCACAAATTGCCTTAGCATCAACTTTCAGACAATTTTCTCCCTAGTGTATTATCTAGCTAATCTACTACATTTTCGTTTAATAGACTAACTTATAATCATAAACTAGGTATACAGTCTAGTTTAAGCATTAAAGCAACAGTAGGAGGAGGATTTCAATGATTAACCTATTTGCATCTAGTTTAAAGCTTTACAAACCATAGATTCCCTTAGATCTAAAGGACTAGTCACACATCATCCAAGAACGAAAAATGACAATCATAATCATAATCAAACTGAAATAAACTTGTCTTAAGATGTATGAAAGAGATAAGAATAAGAAACACTTCTCCACAATGATGGTGATGGACAAAAACTTGAATCCAATGACAAAATAACAAGCAAATGACTTACAATGTAAGAAGAGAATCAATGGTGGCTGAAAAACTCAGTAAAAATAACCTAGTTTCGTCCATAATGAGAAAAATTGGGTTTTAAAGATGCAAAACGCGTCTGAAAATTCTTTCCCTTTTTAACTTCACAGAGTAAGGATCGATCAATCCACAAAAGGGATCGATCGATCCTTGAATTTTTTTTGTTTCTTTGTGTGTAGGTCGATCTGCAAGTGTCGCACATAGGTGGTCAACCAATGGATCGATCGATCTTCATTTAGTCGCATCTTCAGACCTTTCTCCACTGTTTTGGTTGTAACTTTCTAACCATAGCTCGGAATGACATGAGACCACCTCCACTGGAAAACTAACTCAATTTACAAGGTTATCACAAATTTCCAGCTCCATACATGAAGAGGCGCCCTTCATCCAAACCCATATTCAAGACACATTGGTTAGAATTCTCTCAGAAAACCTTCGGAGTTTCAACCAAAAAGCTTGATCATTCACCTCCAAGCCCCCAGTTGCATCCACAAATCCAAATAAATATCTTTGAGATAGTCCTTAAGCTCCATGCTCCAAAAGATACCTAAAATATATGCAATAATGTATGTGATATGCAAGAATGCAAGATAAAAGTCCTAAAATGAGCAATTATTCAAAATGTTACTAAATGCATAACAAACTAACACTAAAAGACTTGAAAAAAAAATGTTAGAATGAGACAATAAATGCGATATATCATTCCGCACTTGAATTTGACACCACCTTATACTTATGGGTCTTTCAAGTGAATAAGTTTCCACCAACTAAAGTGCAATAACATGTTCTTGACTTCCTATCATGCATGTCTCTTGCCCAATCAACATCACAACAACCTAAAATCTCCGTGCTAAATTCTTTCCCATCCGAATACCTTGTTCTGGACTGCCTTTGAGATACCTTAAGATCCTTTCAACTAAACTTCAATGATAGACTGTAGGTGCTTGCATATGCTGACTCACCTGATTCAAAACAATACATATATAATGTCTAGTATAAGTCAAGTAAATTAGTTTACCCAAAAATCTTATGTTTGTGCAACATCATGGAATGGTATATCATCTTTCTCCCCCTTTCGAGCGACCTTGTAACCAGCTTCAAGTGGTGTTTTAGCCGGTTTTACTCCAAGCTTTCATGTAAGTTCTAAAAGACCAAGCATGTATTTCCTTTCCGAGAGAAACAAGCCCTCCTTAGATATACACACTTCTATCCTATGAAATACTTTAGTTCACCAAGATCCTTAATATCAAAAGTAGAATGAAGAGAGGATTTAATAGCTTGAATACCTGCCTTGTTACTTTTCAAAATGATCAAGTCATTGATATAAACCAAGATCACAACAATACCTTGATCATTTTGGAGAGTTAACAAGGTGTGATCCGGCTTGGGTGTTTTTAGATCCATTTTCCTTGAGGGTGGAGCTCAACTTGTGATACCAAACTCTTGGAGATTGCTTGAATCCATAGATGGCTTTGCGGAGTCTAAGCACTTCCCTGGGCGTCAAGACTAGGTGGTAGAGTCATGTAAACTTCCTCTTCTAGCTCTTTTTGGAGGAAAGTATTCTTGATATCCATTTTCCAAAGCTCCCAACCAAGATTTATAGCTACAGAGAGAACCACCTTCACTGTGTGTTGCTTGGCACGAGAGAATAAGTATCGAGTGTAATCATCTCCATAAATCTGAGTGAACTCTCTCTCAACTAGCTTTACCTTTTACCTTTCAGTGTCCCCATTTCTCTTGTAGCTCACACACTTCTTCTTTGGTGGAAGATCCTCTTCATACTAAGTATGGTTACTCACCATCGCTCCCACTTTATCATCTACAACTGCTGTCCATTCTTACTTCTCCTTGGCTTCCTCATAGCTTTGAGGAATATAATCCATGTCAATGTTTCCAAGGAAGGGCTACTGATCCGCTCGTAACAAGTCAAGAGAACACACTGCTTGAATAGGATGAGCAATTGCTGGTCCATTATAGGAAAACCGTTTGTTGATCAAAGTAACAGGATCACTCCGGAGCCTTCCACTTCTCCTAAGGACTAGTATGACATGATCAGCCTCGATTTCTTCATGTTCTTCTACTTAAGGAGCTTCAGCTTCTTCTTCTACCGAAGGTGTATCACTCCCTTCTTGGTTGGAAACCAAAAAGTGAAACAGGAAGACGAGAAGTCGGTTCTGGATCATTTGTTACTTCAAGTGGAGTTGGGGCTTGATCTTGATCTTCTTGATTTTGTTGAGGTATGGAGGTTGAGGTTGGATCCCAGAGATGTTCAAGTATGAACTTAAGACCCATGGCTTAGTATGAAATTTGAGTCGGAGAGATCCTTCAGATTCTCCCAATCCTTCTTGTTGTAATATCCTTGATCTTCAAGGAATTTGAATTTTTGGATACATAGGTTCGCCTGTTAATTGGATCGAAGCATTGTAACCTTTCTGAGTAGTGGAATACCCGAGGAACACACACTTGATGCTCTTAGGTTCGATTTTATTCCGGAGTTCACCTGGTAGCAACACAATAACACACACACCGAAATACTATCAAGTGACTAATAGAGGGTTTTGTGCGGTTTAACACTTAAAAAGGTGAGGAGCCCTTAAGGACTCTTGTAGGAATGTGATTGATTAAATAACATGCCTTCATGACCGCATCTCCTAAAAAGCTTTTTTTGTATATTGTTGTGAAACAACAGAGACCTTGGAACCTCCATGAGGTGCATATTATTACTTTCCGCCACTCCATTTTGTTGTGGTGTGTGCAAACAACTAATTTGGTGTATAATTTTACTCTTAGCTATGTGTTCCTTGAGTCTTTTGCTTGTGTATTCTCGTCCATTATCTGTTATAAATATTTTAATATTGGTGTTGAATTGATTTGTCACATAACTCTGAAAGTAAAGAAAGACATCAAACACGCGATCCTTCGAAGGGAGCAATCCAAGACAAGTATATTTTGAGATTTCATCAATAAAGGTCACAAAATACGTGTTATTGTCCCCTGAAGTTCATGGTGATGTCGAAACATCAGAATGAATAAGATCAAAACAATGTTCATAAGTAGTACTTGATATAGGAAAAACGGTTTTGCAATATTTGCCTAAAATGCATGCCTCACATCTAGAATTATAAAAATACATATCATGTAAAATCCATTCAAGAGCCCGAATATGTGGATGTACTAGTCTAGCATGCCAAAGAAAATTTAAGGCACTATCATTATAAGCATAAATAGCGGAATTTGAAGAAACAACTTGAGAAATATTTAGATGTCTTCAACGACATAAAGCTCGTCCTTGGTTCCTCCTTGCACAAAGACATTGTTGGTATTAATATCCAGTAACTTAACATCATTAAGACTAAAGATAGCAAGACAATCAAGATCTTTGTTGTTCTTTTCACAAAGAGTAAATTTAAAGTAAACTTCGGCATGTAAAATGCTTTGGACGATCTGCTAAAGATCCATATATATGGGCCCCTTATCTCCATTCTCTATACTAACATTCCCTAGAGCCGGTCTAATGTTGCTAAGTAAATTAGGTTTGCTAATCATATGATGAGAAGCACTTAAATAAGCATCAAGAGAACTACTAGGAAGATGAGTATAGAGAGATATCAGAGTGAAGTTTGGAAGCGGTGGATTGTAGAAGGGCCTCCAAGTCTGATTTCTTGAGCGTGATACTATCATTGGAAGGAGCACAACTTCAGGAGAAGTTGAAGCGACCAATGCTAACTCTCGACTTGTAGAAGCCTCGATCACTCCATCTTCACGTGCTAAGTTTGCTCTGCGTGGAGAGTCCTTGAACTTTCTTGGCTTGAGATGGGGGTGTAGAATCCAAAACTTATCCTTCATATTACCCTTCCTTTTGAAATGATCACACATCTCAGCCCTCATATCTACATGCTTTAATACTCCTTTGTTTGCCATAGGCAACAGTCCTGTTCCACCAAAGAGACCAGAAGAACCTTTTTCCTTTTGAAGTTGGAGACAAACCTCATCAAGATTTGGAAGAGTTTTCGTCCTCAAGATATGCTTGATGAGATCATTGTAAGCGGGATTCAAGGTCAAGAGTAATCCAAAAACCTTATCATGCTCTCTCCTTTCATTAATAATTGTTTGTTAGATCCATGGTGTTTGGCCTTAACATCTCTAGCTACGCCCAAAAAGACCTAAATTTCCCAAAATGCTTCTTAAAATCCATGTATTCTTGGCTAAAGTTGTCGACCGCCTCTTCCGCTTCGAAGACCCGAGTAAAGTTATACACATCTCCATCAATTGTCTTGAGTGTATCCGTAGCTGTTTGGAATTTTCACAATACAAATAAGCTTCAAGTATGGAAGCTTCAAGAGATGTTTAAAGAGCTAAAAAAACATCCATATCTTCTTGAACCCATTTGGACTTCTCAGCCCCTTCCTTGAGCTTCTCACATTAGGTGGCTTCAATGTGATTATCTCATAAACCACGACTACCTAGAATTTTCTTGGTTTTTCAACACCATAAGAGGTAGTAATCTCTCTTGAGAATAATCGGAAAGATCAACGGCCCCTTCTTATCCATTGATCTTCAAAGATTGAACTTGCACAAAGACTTGTAACAAGAACCGAACTAAAAAATAGATTGGATGAAGAGCACAAGGTTTGACCTTTTGAGAATCAAACCCGAGAGAGAGACATATTGGAGAAAGACAAGACATTTGAGAGAATGAGAAGTGAGATTGTTTAAATGCAAGAGTAAGAGACTGAGAATCGTGCGAATATCTCTGATACATGTTGTATCTCGGATTTTGTCGCTCTTATTTACCGAGTCTTTTTTTTTAGTCTTTTATAGGAGAAAATGCATCTTGGGATTTTTTTTGTGCCTAGTGAAGGTTTTGGAGTAAAAAGAACGCAAAGTGTAATGAAAAATGAAGACTAGAAGAAATCTGCAAAGAGCGTCGATCGACACAACATTAGTGTCATCCACACCCAACGGGATTTCAGCAAAGACGAAGATTTCCTTTTGTGGATTTAGTCCTTTACTTTTATTAGGTTAGCTTTTTGGCCCAAGATTGTGTTGTACCCTATAAATACTCTTCTTAGACCATTGTTTATAAATCAACTCTTTTGTTTTTACAATATTTTTTTTCTTATTCTCTATGTGTTCATCCCCTATGGATGAGTAGATTATTTTTAGGCTAAGGACTTCGTAAGGGATCACATATCCATATGGGTAAACAAAAATAAGGTATGCTTAGAGTCTTCATATTCTATATTTGTTTTTAATGCTTTAGAGCAACATCAGCTCAATGATCACTAGATCTATTGTTTGTTCCACATGATACTCGTTAGATTTGAACTGATCCTAGATCTAGGGTTGTTTCACATGGTACTTGCTAAATCTAGATCTATAGTTTGATGAGCATTATCACGCATACATACATCATGATTAGAATCACATGTCACAAATGTTTGTCACTGTAGATGTGTGAAAGATCGATCCCACTCAGTAATGCTTGGTTTGAATTGAACATCACAGGCTTTCCATTGTATGATTTGACCTGCACATCACAGACAAATCTGATCTTTATGATCGAGTTAAGACGCTTATTAATAAAACCCTGAAAAGCATGTTTGGCCATCGGACAATTGATTACATGTGAGTTTTTTTTATGCTAACCCCTTTATCTTATTGTTTTCGCTTAGATTTATATTTACTGCATTTCGTTACATATACCACCCCCCCCTCTTCATTGTTATTTAAACTCCTAGCTAGTATAGATTTATGTTTCCGTAGACATCTCTGGTCCCTGAGAATGATACCCTATACTATACTACGACTAGTTCGTTGTGAGTAGGTAAAAGAAAATAATTAGTTGATTGATCCCTACCTAGGCAACGCATCAGTACCATGAAGAAAATATAAGATTAAGAGAGTAAGAAGAGCAAGAGAAACATTGCTTTCATTAGCGTATCTTATTATATAAAGTTGAACGCGTTCGACGTGATCTCGACACATAGGCAATACTTAAAATCTATGATTGGTCCACGTGTCATTAACAAACTTTTTTCCTATTGTTTATTATTTTAACCATGATTGACCAGTAACAATAATAATTATTTCCATTAAACTATATTTTTTTACGGGTATTGTAATTTGACATGACAATAATATATGGTTTTTATTTTCTGTTGTTTATTATATTTTCTATTGTTTGTTATTTATATTTTTATAACCATGATTGACTAGAAAAAGTAATAATCATTTCCATTAAACTATATTTTTTTATGGCTATTGTAATTTGACATGATAATAATATATGATTTTTATTTATATGTAATAATTAGGTATGATACTGCAATATTATAGATAAAAAAATCAGAGAAACCCTAGCTCTCTGCCGCCATCAAACTTCTGTCTCCTGCGTTTCTGGTGGCTGACATCCTTTTGCTGTCACCGGAGAAGCTTCATTTTTCTTTTCTTTTCTTCTCTTCTCTTCTCTCGTTCACTTTTGTTTGCGAGGAGTTTGCTAGAGACTTTGTCGGTGTTATCTTCTCCGACTTGACCGTGCGGCATGTGGTTTCTCCTTGTTGAGGCTTGGTTTCCCCTTGTTTGGGCTTGGTTCCCCCTTGTTGGGGCTTATCTCTCTTTTCCAGATGATTACTTTGGAGATATAGCTTATGATTGGGGGTTTTCCCCTCATAATTGTTGGAGTCTCATTGTCTCCATTATTGGTGGTTTATTGATCCCTACGTGGATAAAGTTATGTGGTCATTGGTTCTTATTTATCTAAGAATACTACTGCAACTAGGAGAATCGACAAATCAAAGATACAAGATTTAAAAATTCAAGAGTCTAGTTGGGAGGAGAATATGGACTCTCTATCTAAGAAGAACTTTCATGATTTCAAGATCAGAAGAACCTTCATTGTTAGCTCAGTAGTATCTATCTAGAGAGCTTTATTTTTAGGCTTGTGATACTACAATTTTTTATGATTTTGATTAATTGTTCGTTGTATTTTACTTTGTTATTTCAATAATATTGATCTAGGTGATTGATATGTAGAGTTTAATGCATGTTTTAGCCCCTTATTTTTACTTATTTTGATCTCATTTGTTATTCATTTTTGTTAGTTTATTGTACATTTATCTACATTTTGCATTTTAGCTTGCATTTAGGAGTTTTCTCATGCATTCTTGCATTTTGCATCAAAATCATATGCATTAGGTACCAAATTGAGGAAAAAATCATTGGAGCTTCTCAAGATGCTTAGAAGTGTTCTATGAAGGCTTTAAATGAGTTTGGTGAAGTTTGGAAGAGTTTGGGACAGTTTTGAACACTTGAGCAAATTTGAGCTAGAAGGCTCTATCCAAAGGGTATCAAGTTGAAGCACAAATGATAGTCTTTAACTTATCCCATGGAGCTGTAATTTTGTGAAGATTTATAGGAATGAATTAGCTTGCTATGGGATTTTGAATCACTGGATTTGAAGATCATATGGGGAAGTTATGGATCTTACACTGAAGACTGGTATTATGAGCTCCAAGATGAAACAAGAGGAGGAGGAGCAGCCAGATCGGACCAGACCCGATCTGGATGATCCGATCTCATCACTGCCAAGTTCATATGTTGACAGATCGGGTATCACCCGATCTGGGACACCCGATCTAGCGGACACACACTTATCCCTTCCCATTTTTGAGTTGGCCTCATCCTAATTTCTTTTGACCCTTCCTATCTTATCTTTAAATACTTTTTAGGCTGTCATTTTTGTAAGGATAAACATCACTTTTTCATCACCTCCTGAGAGAAAAACACCAAGAAACTCTCTTTGTAACCCCTTTGGATCTAGATCTTAAAATTTAGAATTTTTATTATTGTGTTTGGTAATCTTATCTTCTTTATGATTGATTATGATTTCTTTTATCTTAATCTCTATGGATCTTGTAGTTATGAGTGAGTAGTCTCCTCAATTGGCTTTTGGGTTTTGGTAGATTCATGGGTGATTAGTGTCAGTCTTGTGGAATAGGGTTAGTCTTCAAGGTTTGCTAGTATCTTGTGGTCATTAATGCTATTTCCTTTTGAGAGATCATGAGAAAATAGATTTAGGCTTCATCACACACAAGTTGTTTGATGAAATTCTTGAATGAACAAGATACTTGCTTTTCCTTGGTTTACCTTTGCATTTTCTGTTGTTATTGCTATATCTTTTTTAGAGATCAATAGAGAATAGATTTTAGGCTTCATCTTACAAGGTGTTTGATGAATTGCTTGATTGAACAAAATTGCATTGAATGCTTATTTCCTTAAACATTTAGTTGTTGATCATTAATGCTATCTCTTTATGAGAGATCATTGGAGAATAGATTCTTATAACTTGTGTTTTGCTTTGCACACCTTATGGCTTGAGAGAGGGTAAGGTACTTAGTGGTAGATTGGACTTGAACTTTAATGCTTGAGATTGGGTTAAGCTAGAATAGTCAATTTGTTAGTCTCCAAAGAAATAGCAAGGGATTGGGTTAAGCTAGAATAGTAGTCCTTTGCCTAGGATGGTTCTTAACTT
>OVAP01002903.1:0-18051 GCA_900406295.1 Aurinia saxatilis
TTCTGATTCATTATGCTCTGACTTAATTGTCTTCATCCTAGATGCCAACGATAATTTGAAAAGCCTTCTCTACATCCCTCATACAAAGGTTCGTTCGCAGCATCTAACATATCATAAAATCTCCTAGCCTCTAGGTTTGGTTCCTCTATGCTAGTATCATTAAATGTAGCAGTGTTTTCATGAAATGCATCAGTTACCATATCANTGGTTGGATAGGTGATTGTACTTACCTTCGTAATTCTGGTCGCTCATACGTTCATCTGCAACTTCATTATGCATACTTGATGAACTACCAGGAACATTAACAACAAAATCTTCACCATGGGAAAACCAAACATAATAATTTGGCATAAAACCTCGAGTCATCAAATGCTTGAAAACAGTATCAGAATCCCTAAAAGCAACATTCTTACACTTACAACATGGACAAAATATGTCNTAACTGCCTCCGGTAATTACTGGCTTGCGTCAAGAACTGCATTACAGCTTTCTTGAATTCTTGCCTCAATTCACGAGACTCTGGATCTCGACGGTTATACATCCATGAACGAGCACTATAGACATCAGATTCCCAATACATGCCGTCTCTCTGTATAGAATCTCGCTCGAAAAACTAGATGCCGGGACAACGAAGTATTTTTTTTTTTCACTCTGCAACGTTTTTTTTTTTTTACTTGTGATCTTACATATCCTCCTCAAGCTTTTATATAGATTTTTTTTGGCAAATTTGCGTCGGATTTGTCACTCCGTTGCGACGGATCTGCGACTAGAAGTTATTTGGTACACAAATTTTAAATGTTATCCACGAACTTACAGCTGAAACTACTTACCCTCGCAACCGCCTCGCAAATTTGCGANCTGCTCGCACAGTTTGCCCTTTACCTGGTTCCCGCAAATACATCGCAATATTTGCGTATTATTTGCGACGAAAGAGGATGTTTACGCGAAATCGTCGCAATGCCGTCGCAACTTAGCAACGGTATTGCGACGAAAATAGACGTCGCGGATTTGCGACGAATGTGCGATGATGTTTGGGATTACACGCAGATTCGTCACAAATGCCACGTATTTTTGCGAGGAAAACACGGCGTCACAAATTTCTCTCGCAAACGAGCAGTTTTCTTGTAGTGGGTTCAGGGTCTACTTTCCCTTTACAACAATTTATAGGTCACTAATGTTTTTGTTTATAATTTAGTTCAGCTATTAATAAGTGAGTCATAAGTTTTGTTTTATCGAAGTGAGTTATTTAATTAAGCTATAAGAATCTAGTTCATTTAACAAAGTTAACTGAGATTTGACGGTGATCGGAGAATGATATTGATATTCTTTACTTGTAGCCTTTGTTGGGGGACCAAACGGTCATCTCGATAACTAAACAGTTAAAATAGTTAATCTGTTTTTTGGGTAAATTTCATGTATCATCATTCTAACATATGCCAAATACAAAGATTCTCACAAAATTAATCATACTAAAGTAAAGGTGGTAGGTAGCTAGAAGATATGTGTGGATCTAACTAGACCTGTTCATTTTGGGGTATAAATCGAATAAACATGTATATTATATAAAAAACTACGTATTTATTTTATATATCATGGTATATTTGAAATGATAAAGTGTTTAATAATATTGATAGACTATCTTAAAAAATATTTCAATTGGCACAAATAAGATATTAGTTTGGGAAAAAACACAAGGAGGGAAGAAATTTTGGACCCACGACCAATACCTATAACCTTGTTCGATTCCTGATTTCTCAGAGGTTATATAGTTTCATTGATGGTTTGTGCATAGAAGGGTTTCAGATGTTGTTTTGGGTTTATGATGCTTTTGTGTGAAAGAAAATGTATTTATGGGTACATTAAGAGTTTAGCATGTAGTATTACTTCATTACATTTCAAATTAATTTGACAATTAATTTAGGTCCCAAAAAGACATATTTATCGAATATTAAATTTCAGTGACTTTCTTAACAAATTCGACTGATGTGGTGAAGATAACCAATTTTTCAACATACTGGCAAATCTTCTCTGTTTATCTCGATGAATTTGCGAAATTCATGGAACATCTTTCTTTTTGGCAGCGTCTCCTATATTTCACATAGTTCAAATTCAAAGAGAGATTTTAGCATGAGGTGCTCAACTATCACCTCATGATTTCTATTATGTAAATTATGTTTCCCAGGTTTTCTATACAGAATTATTTATACATGATGTTGTAAGAAATTAAAGAATGGGTAATAGCGGGTAATGATCGAATGCATTATCTAGTCGGATAATACTACTCCTACCATAGTGGTTCGGATAATTGAGTTGGACACAGGAGAACCAAATTATTCAATCCAAAATGCATAACCCTAGAGGCTAGACCTAACAACAATAACTACATGTTGGAAAAAACCAGTTTTACGATAAAAATGAAAATATTAAACTATGTGATCATTTGGGTAGATTATTATATTGTCAGAGTTATCAGTATTAATCGAAATTAAATTGTTATTTTTATCTTACAAAACCCATACTGGCTACTATTTAAATAAAAACATTAAATTAACAAAAAAAAAATTACAAAACGAATTTGGTCATTATCAACAATTTGAAACGAAAATAGGCTTGAAGCCAGAAACTTGGTAAACAAAAAAAAAGGGTCATAATTGTTGTTGTTTTTTTTTTTAATGTTGTTGAAGAATCATTTCAGAAAAAGAAAAAAAAAAAACACAAAGGTTGAAATTACAACCTTGTTCTGCTACAAGCCTACAAGGTACATATAAAATTTTATGTGATTTTTTGTTTGTTTTTTTAATCCAAATTTTGTCTGGATTTTGTATTCGTTTATGTCAATTCGTATTTCGTATATTGTATTTTGTATTTCGTATTTCGAATTAATACATGAGATTTGCCAGTTCTACAATTATATATTCGTTGCCATTGTCCGACGCACTTTAAAGTTGTCACATATCCCGAACCAACACCCCAAGAATCAAAGCAATAAGATCGATTCTCAATGTGTGCGAATCTAGATATTACGTCATTATGTCTGTATGAGCCTAATTTAAATATGTTTATGTTACCATTAAACTATGTATCTTCTGTCGTCACTGTCTCGGTATCTTGTTAAGCACATACAACTTTTTCTGTTGCTGCTAAATTGGATATCTGTATGGTGTAATCCATGTGACCTTACCACAAATGAGTCCATTAAAAAATTGCTTATAATACTGTTTGTTCCGTTACTTATTATAAAAAATAGATTCACGACTCACGAGACTAATATTTGCTGAATGTCTATCGTAGATCATTTTTTTTATCAATATTTCAACAATATTATACATTCTCAAAATTCAATTAGGAACAGAATAACGACAGTAACGCAAATTCTTATGCTACAAATCCTGGTCTATTGTAGATCATTCATACCTATCAATTATCATGTTATTTTATAATAATATTATCGAAGGAATTATAATTTTAATCCTTAATTCAATGTCTGATTTTTTTTCTGAAATAGATTAAAAATCAATATTTTAATAGATAAAACGTTTATTTAATATAGACTTAATATTCATTTTAAGTTTTAGATTTACATAGATAAAATAATATATAGTATAGAAAAATATTTTTAAATAGTTTTTGTTCCAAATCTACTATACAATTATACAAAGGCTTATATTCCAACACAAATTATAAAATGGAAAATGCTTTTTTATCCTAAATAATTTACAAATAAAATTATAACATCATATTTGGATTCCCTTTTTTCTACTTCAATGATAAATAGTTTTATAGAAATAAACTCCATTCACTTATTAGAAAACGTCGTTTTAACTGTTTGTATAGTATATGAATTAATAAAATCTATTGAAAATTCTATAATACCTTTAATAATAAGTTGGATGTTCACATTTTTCTTTGTGTTTGAGATTAAATTATGTATTTGCAAATATAAAGTACATTGAAAAATGGAAATGACACTCTTTGTCAATTAAGACAACAATTCTACAATGACAAATTTTTGTGAAAAGGAATATTGAACATGTTTAGGACATAGGAGTAAAAATTGGTTGTTGTTTTTCATTAAAACTAAGATTAGTTGTTAAAAATAAAATAAATTAAAACTGAGATTAATTAAATGATTTCATATCGACTATTGGATCATGAGTTTGAAACGGTTTGATGTTTAATGAGGTTTTGAATAGCTTTGATGATTTTGAGAAGTTTTAATGAAATTACCTCAAATTCCACATAAAACCATGTGATTTGAGTATTTTCGTTTTTAATTAAAAAATTCATCCAAAACACTCTAAAATCACTTAAAACTAAATGATTAAAATATTTTCAATAACACCGAATTTGATGGTATTTGTTAAAATACCTAGTCCAATAACACTGATTTTTAAAAGGTTTCTTAAAACACATGTACCAATAACAACGAATTTGTCAAATCACACGAAATCACTCTAAGGACCTGACTGGTTTAACCATTGTAGGTGCGGTTGAGTTTGCGGGAGTTTGTGGAAGCAGACGGTTACGGTTGCGAGTGTTATCAAATGTTTTATATATAACTGGTGTAGCGATTAAAAATTTGTGAATTTACGGGATATTTCTGACTGGTTATCATCGACTGTAATAGCGGTTGAGTATACATTAACAATACAGAAAAATTATAACTATAAATTCTTTTATAAATCATTCTAATTAAACACATATTTTTATTATAATAATAATAATAAGAAAAAACTCTAGTTGAACATTATTCAATATTAAAAAGCCAAAAATAAATCACTATAATTATCTAAAAACACTTCATGCATTGGATGTATCATCAAAAACTGTATCGAGTAGTGTAAGAAATTGCACAAATTTGTTCCAAGACGTGGATCTTCTGGATTGGTCCTATAAATACTATAAAGTTTTCTCAAATAATCCAACCGATTTGTTGCTTGACTCCCCTCCAAGTTAATTCCAAATTGATCATTAAAATTGTTTATGATATTTTCTTTGGAAAGACCAAAAAGAAGTCCCTTGTTGGTCACATCTTGTTTCTCTATAGTTATCCGTTCAAATAATTCGCATGTGAGCTCATCCGACCACATAAATTTCTGAAAATAAAATTAAAAAATTAATTAATTGCAATCTGATAATTTATAAACTATGTATGTATGATTCAATTACATTTTTTGTATTAAGTCAGAATTCGTTTGGTTTAAAGCCATGACTCAAATTGCAGCACCAATATGACAAAAGATTGTTAGGGAAGAAAAGCATATTCGCATGATTATAACAAAAATAATGCAAAAAGGAAAAATATAATACCGTGTTCTCTAAAGAATATTGTGCGCTGATACAAATTTTATATATTAGGTTTGAGTGTATTGACTTTTTTACTACTACAATAGTTTATTAGGTTAAAGTAAAAGATATGTGATAGATGCAAATATAGTTTATGTGGAATATAAATACTTAATTTTATGTGTAATATTTGTAATGGGATGAGTTTACGTAATTTGAATTGGAAATATATATATTTTTTATATATTTATTTCCATATAAATTTATGTAAATTTTATTTAAATATTTTTAAATATTTTTTTAGCTATCCACAACCGTCCGCTACCGCAAACGTTTGTGGGAAACAGTTTTTGAATTTAAGGGATATGGAACGGTACAAAGCAATATAAAGCAATTATTGTAATTGTTATAAATCGTTAATAACCGCTATCATCTGCAAACGCAACCGCTACATATGCTAGCGGATAAACTATTCATGTTCTAAATAGATTATCCCATACACCTCTACATACAAAAATAACTAAAATATTATATATTTATATAAAAAAACAGAAATCAATTATAAATCAATATTTATTGTGAAACGGACAAGAAATAAGTTTCTTCCTTTCATGTAGAGTTTTTGTCAAAGTAATATTTAAACAGAGAGATTACTGTACAAGTCAAGTCTCCTTCTTTTAAAATGCAACGACCACCAGCTTTCAAGTTTCAAGGTATGGAGGATCCTCTCTTCTCCTGTTTCATCACTCTCTACACTCTCATTCTCATTTACTTCCCTCATGATCTTCTCCTCTCCCCTGTTCTTCTCATCTCCGGTGCTCTTCTCCTCTCCATTCTCCGTCTCGGGTCGACCCGAGAATCCAACACCCGACCCGTGAAAAACCAAGAAAGCGTGAATCTCGAGGAAGCTGAAGAGGTTGTTTCAGACACGAAGAAGATCAGTGAATTCGTGAAGTGGAATCTTAGAGCACCATTGGAGGTGATACACGAATCTTATGAAGATGATGATGAAGAAGAGAATCTGTCGGTTACGGGTGAAAATGACGACCCGACCCGGTTTAAGGAAATCGAAAAGTTCCCATCTTTATCTCTCTGTTACCCAGAAACAGAATCGGATTCGGATTCTTCGTCGGAGTTTAATTTTCCGGAGATGGGTCAGTGGAATATGCCGGAGAAAATGGGATTCAGATGGGAAGAAGAGGAGGAAGAAGACGATGATGATGGAATTGGGTTGATTGAGATAAAGCTGGATCATTACAAGAGCAAATGGAATCAGACAGAGTTTGATTTTCAGGCAGAGGAAGATGGTTTGATCGAGATCGATCTGTTTCCATGACAAACATCAACAACATCTCTTTTGAGTCTTTTGCTGATTACAAAGAAAGAAAGAACGAAAAAAAACAAACAGTATTATTCTATACAAATATAAATCATGCATGTGTGTATATATCACGAGGATTATTCAATTTTGATGACTAATCTTACCGTATTTTGATCATCTTCTACACGACCAAACCTATTAAAAATCAAATATTGTCGCAATTTAACACTTGTAAAATGACAAAAAAAACTATAGTGTTTAAAATTGTTCTTGAACCTTAAAAAAAAAAAAAATCTATAATGTTATAAAGTTGTGGAAAAAATAATAGTTCAATAATGAAAATTTTACACCCTCAAAATTTTAAGATACTTACTAAGAAAACAGAGAACTAAAAGGAAGTAAACATTTTGAGAAGTGAAGTTAACTTGAAATGAATGAATTTGACCAATGTTCATATATATGTAAACATATATGATTTACTGTGCATAACAACATTGGGGTCTACAGAAATAAATGTATTGAGTTTTACAACACTTTTCTTTGGAGAAATAAATGTATTGAATTTTACCACACTTTTGGACCAATGTTCATATATATATATATATATATATAAAAGATTTACTATGTTGCCGGGTTAAAAACTTTTTTCGGAAAACCATTAGAAAAAAAAATAATCAAAATAAGGCAAAAAGAGTACAATCACGCAAACTCCCATTCGGATGACCAGAACAACACTTTACAAGTCTCGTTGGTGAAACATTCCAATATCTTAGACATGTTTTTTGAATACCAAAATAGGTAATGAGTTTGTGAAGTACAAGCTTGGACGCATCTTATTCTCTTGCGTATATGAGTAGAATTTTGGAGGAATGTGTCTAGTTTAATCACTTTTGATATAAGGTTTCTTTGTTTGGACAACACATGCAAGGTTAATTTCATATATGATGGTTGGCTATGTATTGACTTGAATTACACGTCTTGATCGAATTTGTTAACTTATTGATCTTTACCAAACGTTTTCTCTAGTTGCCTCATGGAGCGCAACGGTTTTAACATGATTTGAGGAACTAGCCACAAGTGTTTGCTTCTGAGAACGCCAAGATATATAAAAAATTTATTAAATTAATTGTCTCTTGTAGGTAACATAAAACATGTTTAATCTCATTCCAATGTCTCTGCGTTGGATGAACTAAATTTTGCCAATAGATTGATAGTATATGATATGACAGGACGAGTACAACTAAAAAGATATATAAGAGCTCCATGACCCTTAGATACCGTACTTCAAGGACCAAGTATCTTTTCATTTTCCTCATGTGGCCGAAAATGACGACCATATGAATACTTAACAAAGTTGCCTTATCCATGTTAAATCGCTTCAATACTCTTTTGGTATGTGGATTGAGGTACAAATATACCATTATGAGAATGTTCAATTTTAAGACAAGACAATACTTTGTCAGCCTCAAATCTTTCATATTTGTTGGTTTGTATTTCTCTATGAGTTCCTATAATATTTAGATCATCAACATATACAACGATAATCACCAATCCAAATCTCGTTTTTCTGATAAAAACACATAGGCATATAAAGTCATTTACCTGTCCTTCCCTTATCAAATGTTCACTTAGGCAATTGTACCACATAATATTGCTTTAGCTCCATATAATGAACTTTTCAACTTTTAACACATCATTCTCTGGGTTTGGAACTTAATTCTTTTGGCATCTTAAATCCATCATGGATTCTCATATAGATATCAATGTTCAGTGATCAGTGTTGTGCTTAGTATATCAAAGACTGATCCGGATTGCCAAAAATGTGATTTTTCATATGATTTAAACTTAAAAAAGAAACATAATAATCTTAAACCGATATAAAGTATGCGAAACTTATACGGTAATTTAAAACATTTAAGA
This sequence comes from Aurinia saxatilis, assembly GCA_900406295.1. Classification (NCBI taxonomy): domain Eukaryota; kingdom Viridiplantae; phylum Streptophyta; class Magnoliopsida; order Brassicales; family Brassicaceae; genus Aurinia; species Aurinia saxatilis. Next base: position 8,528 of record OVAP01002903.1, read on the forward strand.
GATATTAATTTCCTAAACTCTTTAACCAAATTCTAATAATCGAAGTTATTAACTAGAATTGAACAATAAACTTTAAAACATACAAATTGCAATATATTATCTTGTATATGTTTAACGAAGTTCATAAAAAGGGGCCATAAATATAAAAATCCTACAATAAACAAGATGAGGCAAATGGCTCATTTTTTTATCATTAGGCACGGCGCTGCCAATGATCCATACAAATATGATGTAACAAGATCCATGAAACGCATCTCAAGATGTTCGCTAATTGATAAACTCATCAAGAATATAAAAGTGATTGCATCCCTAACGGAGAATATGTTTCTTCATAATCAACTCTTGGTTTTTTGAGAAAACCATTGAGCAACAAGGAGGACTTTATATCTCATAACTTCAGTTTTCTCATTAGTTTCCTAAAAAAATCCATTTTTATCCTCTACTGGTCTCATAGCTTCAGGTGTAAGTACAATAGGTCCAAACACATTTCGCTTATCACGTATCACATCTTTCCATTTTACCTAGTCGTGTCTTCTTTGGCAGTCAAATGCAAACTTTGGTCCTGGATCTTTGTTTAAATAATTTATTTCTTGTGACAAAAGGTATGAGAAAACGTCATCAATATTATCCATCTTATTTCAATTCCACATTGTTCTCATGAATTTTCTGGAATTTGTGTTCCTCCACATTTGCATTAGTTTCTTCCTTTGTCTTCTCTAAAACACATTATAAAAACTTACCAAATAGTGAACAATTTTTTAAAAACCAAATCTATTAATAAAAATCCCATAAAATGATTTTGAGTGAAATATCTATTTATAGTGTGCTTTTAGAATTCTCAAATGGTTGTGTCTTCTCCTTTTGTGTTTTTCCGTTTGTGCCCTTTGGCGTTTTTTTGGTTGTCTTTTCGTTTGTGCCATTTGGTGTTAACTGTTGTGTCTTTACGTTTTGTGTCTTTTATTCATGTATTTTGTATGCGTCTATTCTTTATGTCTTTTCTCTTGCATCTCTTAGTTATAAATTCCATTTACACATGTAAAAGTTATGTCTTATTTTGTGTCTTATGTTCATGTCTTTTCGTTTGCATTTTTTTGTTGTATCTTCCCACTTGTAACCTTAGAGAATGTTCGTAGGATGTGTCTTTCCATATGTTTCTTTTCATTTGTGTATGTCCGTTTGTGTCTTTTTTGTTGACATCTTTTTGTTATAACTTTTATACTAGATTACTTGCCCTCACCTTGTGCGAGCTATATTTTTAATTTTTATATTATATTAAATGCCAAAATATTAATTACAATAAACAATTGTAAGGAAATAGTAAGATAATATTATAGGTTTGTGTTTGGCTAAGCTACATAGCCAACTCCTAAATTTTTTCGCATATACATGATTTTAGTTTCAAATTATGCTTTTTTAAACTTGAGATGTTTATGTTGTTCAAGTACTCTTCAGGAATCAACATGTGCATCAGAGGAATGAATTATGGTCCGTGTGTTTTTGTATCATCTCATGTATCCCTGCGGGGGCACTGCGGAAAGCGACATAAAAATCACACCCACCGATCACAAAACCCATATTATGTTTTTAAATATATCATAATATTCTTGATGTAAGAAGTATTCTTAAGCTTACATAAAAGATATGTAAAAGGAATTATAAATTTTTAGATTTGACTATGCTAAAATTCATGTTTATCTATATATTGATTTCATAATCACAATATATAATAGTCTAAAGAAACAATAAAACATATTATGATTAATTTTACTCAAAAAATAAAAATATATTATGGTTAATTTTACTCAAAAATAAAAAAGATATTATGTATGCCCATATACTTTTAAAATTAAGAAGTGTATTTAAAGATTTTTTAAGTCATTATTGTTGTAATAGTAGTTTTGCTGAGTTTGGTTACCTAAGTTATTAAGAAGAGGAAAATCGTTAGAATTAAATAATGACTTCACTAATTGAGTAATGAATTATGTATGCTCGTGACTTTATTCTAATAAAAATTCAAGAACATGTGTGGATTTTAATTAAAAAAAATATAACAATTAAGTAAAGACGTATGTATGTCCGTTGACTTTTCACTCATCTTTCATAGGGTTAATATCAATTTTAAAATGTGATAGGATGTAATAACAAAGTGGACTACTTGTCCGCACCTTGTGCGGACAATGATTTTCATTTTATTTCTAAATTATATTTTGATAAACTTGAGGTGTTTACGTTGTTCAAATACTCCTCATAAATCAACACGTGCATCAGAGGAATTGAACGATCCGTGTCTTTTATCTATCACCCCATGCACCCTTTTCGAGACGATGCGAGAAGCGAAAAAAAACATAATATGATCACCAAAACCATATTATGTTTTAATTGTATCCCAATATTCTTGATGTAAGAAGTATTCCCAAGGTTACATAAAATATGTAAAATGGATCACAAATCTTTAGGTTTGACTATGTTAAAACTCATATTTATTTATACGTATTAATTTCATAGTCACAATATATAATAATCAAAATAAACAATAAAAATATATTATGATTACTCAAAATTTTACTCAAAAATAATAAAAACATATTATGTATGCTCGTACACTTTTTAAACAAAGAAATGTATTAATATATTTTTTATAAAATTATTGTTATAATATTAGTTTTACTGAGTTTGGTTAATTAAGTATTTATGCAGCAATGTCCTATAGTAGGGGGCAAAACTTGTTAAGTAGGGTAATTGATATAACTACATGGTAACTTCTTGAGCATGTACTTGTTGATCTCATCCACGTTGTGATTAGTAGGACATAAAATTATCTTGTCACTAAAAATTCATCATCATATTTTCCATGAAATTTTTCTCTATAAACAGCTTCGACATACTCTTTTTTTGGATTTTCGAGTATCGGTTATCAGGAAATCCTTTGGAATATCAACGTTTGCGATCCCATCATTTGGTTCATTTATCTTTTCTTTTGCAATATCCAAAATCCAATCAGAATATTCTTTATGGTGTGCAATCTCGATATCTGTTTTTCACATTCTTTGTTAGAGTCAACAGTTTGCATGCTCCCAAAGATATGATGCATTTGTGCAAGGACGGTCTGCAATCTACCACCTCCATTAATTTTATTAATACACTCAAAATCTTGAACACATTTTAGTACTGCCTGGACTTAGGTTTTTAATTACTGTAATAAAACAATTTTGTTTTTCTCAATTTTCAACTTTTAAATAATTTTATAGTTTTAGTTCTTACCATGAATAAAATGATAATACACAATTAGTTTAGTCTAGATACAGATAGCATTTTATATTACAAATAGCATTTTAGATGATAATAAATAGAAGTAATAAAGAATAACCTATAACTTTTATAAATTATGAATTAATAAATTATGTTCCTTTTAGCTTAAAATGTGAGAGAGCTTATAAGTGGGGTCGATTAAGAATTATACACGTTTGTAACCATAGTGATTAATCCAAACTGGTCATCTATACATTATTTTCACTATGTTCTGAACTATTATTAAAACTTTATTATATTAATGGCTTACAAAAAATCTTTATATTAATACTGATTTGGGGTAGATATTTGGTCGGTTCATTGTGTGTTTCAGTATTTTGTTTTTCGATTTTTATAGTATTGCCGAACTGAATCAAAATTGCATAATTATAATTTGTTTTAAAAAAAAAATATCTGATCGGTTTATCGGATTAAATTTGGTTTATTCGGTTAATTTTGGTTACATTATAAAATTCAGTTATGATTAAATAGAATTTTATGTATCCATGTTATGTTAACAGACTAAAAAAATATATGAGAATCTCATAATATATAGCTACTTAAAATATGTCAAAATTAAATAAATACATAAAAGTTACGATTTCATTAGATCATGGTTAGTCTTTTAATCTTAGACCATATTTAGGGGCTCAATAAATCAGACATCTTTTCTTTTGTAAATGGAAATCAACAATCCAATAGTTATTGCAGTAGTCTTAGAATCAGCACCTTACACATGCCGATAAGTACAGAGATCTTTTACAAAAAAAAAAAGATGAGTACAGAGATCTTTATGCTGGCCGGCTTACTTTTTCCCTGTCTTACTAATATTGTATCTCGAATTACAGAGATCTTTCATCACAAGATAATCCACTTGTGATTCTTCTGAAAAAACTGTTGGGTCCTTCTAGCTCATCAGTCACACCATCATCAATATTACCAGGTACTAAAACTTTCTCAGAAACCGTAATAGCTTGTGACACGAGAAGTCATTACCTAGTCTGAAACATAGCCTGCAACAAAATCAATTTCACTATGAGTATTTAAGTTCTTGATGATCGATGTAAGATTGATGATGAGATACAGTAGTTAAAGACAGATATTCAAAAATATGTAGTTAAGGAGCTTATGGCTAAGGAATGATATAAGGATTTCCAGAGAAGGTACTTACTTGTATGTAATATGGCTTGGTAATGACTTCTCGTGTATACAAAAAAAACAGCTAACTTTGGAAGCAATCATAGTGTTTTTCACTCTCATTGAGTTCACCATTCTCTTCTGTATGTTTCTTGGCCAATGCTTTATCGAGTAACTTCAATAACTCCCTGATCACTTCTGAGAATTATCCTGCTTCACCATGAGTTCATAGTTCTAGTGTACAACGCATTGAATTCACTTTCTCTGCCTAGCATTAACTCATTTAGTTTCAAGTTTTCAGCGTTGATCTCAGTTTGTTCCCTATTTTCATAACTGTTTGAGCTTAGATTTTACCTGGAAGGATAGTCTGCAACATTTTGTGTCAAAAAGACTCCAACCACAGAATTAACAACCGAGCCTTTCTAATGTTAAAACTTACTACTACCTGCAGAATAAGAACCGATAACATCATGAGAAGCAACAAAATTTTAATAACAACTTGAGCATATCAATGCACTTTACATTGCAATATCTTCATGACAGAAATACTTGTACAATATACGTTGCAGAAGATGCATCCTTTGCTACAGAATCCATCCATAGTACCAAGAACCATATGTTGGAACCGTTTTTTGACAATGGCGTTAGCCATTATTCCGGTGGCTTGTCCAGACTACAAAGTTGTCGGAATGCCCGGATTTTGGAATCATTGGATTCCTCGTTATGATCACTACAACGTAGTGTGTTCATTTCTCAAAACGGTATTTGTGTGAATGAGAAATGTTGGTTCGAAGTCAATGACTTGGAAAGCTTGTAATGCTTGATAATTTGGCTAAGTTAAAAACTAGCAATTATCCAACGTTGGATACATGAGGTGAAAGTCTTCTTGTATATGTAATGGAGAAGTAAGAAAATACACTCTAATGTATTAAAACAAAATCTCATACTTGCGTGGGTACCGAAACGGGGAGAAACGGACCGGACCACAACTGAGATTTATATTAGGATTAAAATTTGGTATATGGATAGTAGGCCCAATGACCTTTATCTTTGCAGCCAAATTATTATGAAATTTGTGATTAATTTATAAATACAAAATCATAAAGAAAATTATTCTAATTCAATGATAATGAAACAAATGTACAAGTAACGTTTCTTTTGATTTATGTGTGAAAACTGGAAAGGCATAGACAATTAATATTTGTCTTAATGATTCTTTACTACCATGAGAATTAATGGTTAGCTTGAGAAAAGCTTAAAAGCCATAGCTTTACCACTTCTCCAATAAAAGCTAAGATCATTCATTCGATCAAATAGGAAAAAAATAAAATAATAATTTCTCACAAATTTAGTTATTGAGTGTGAGAGCATACACAGTAATAATGTTCGTTAGATTCTATTTTCCGGTGTTGGGAGCTAGAAACAAATACAGCAGTTGTATCCTGGGATTCTTACCGCCATCAAAACCGTCACACTACGGGGCGTCTAAAGAAATAAGGAAAGAGATTCATATCTCGACTCTGCTTTCCTCTTTTTCTCAAAAAGTTATTGGTATTGTATGGTGATTTTTTGTTCTATATTACTTTACATTAATCGGTTTGCCTCATTGTAGTATATATGGTCTTACACCATCCAAGACCAACTCTGATCATTTTACTAAACTCATTGATTCTGTAGCAAAGGAACTGATAATTATACCTTGCAAATCCAAAATCAGCAATCTTTAGAGCTGCATCATTCTCATGTTTGGGTAAGAGAAGATTCTGTTTCAAGAACGAAAGAACCTTAGCAATTGAATTTCACTTTCAAAAAGACTTTTATTCTGCTAAGGGCAAAGATAATGATGCAGCTTACCAATGAAAATAACTTATAATGTTCTGCAAGAACTTATAATAGAATCGATGCATCCTCTTCAACTCACTTCCTTAGCATTCCAATTAACTTATAAGTCTCCTAGCTTTATACTAATGATATCTCCTGGAACCAGAATCGATGCATCCTCTTCAACCCATTATCCATCTCTAAGAACCTGAGGCTCAGAGAACACATGACATGATCACTTATTAAAAACAATGGCCCGTCTTTTCAGAAAGCTTATATGCAATGGAGACATCTTTTGCTCATTGGCTACTCGGAAAGACTTTCTTCCGCACATAAACAATTTTAAGTTCATTCCCATCCAATAAAAAAATAAACTTTTTTTTTATTGGCAAGATCCGTCTTAGTTATTTTATCAACTCTTTAGTTCTGAACTTTAGTCTTTAATATAGTTTTTTTGACCCTTGGTATCAATCCAGGGCTCAATATTTACTTTTTTTTCTAAACCAAAAGTTGATAATTGGCCAATCCAAATATTTTCTATGCTGAATTTCCTCTATACCAAAAATATTATATTTTGTTAGAAAACAAGATATTAAATGATTATCTAGAGTAATGCCTATAGACATGTCAAAAAAATTTCGATAGAATGAATATATTTGTAGCAAAAAAGATTAAATATATAATCTTTTTTTAAATTATGGTTTGGATTTAATAATGAGTCGGCCTAAATTTTTTTTTTTTTTTTGTAATGATTAAGTTTCTTTTTTTTCATATGAATCCTCTTTTTGAAAACTTTTCTTTATAACTAGAGAGTCTTGGTTTATTTTATTTTTCTATTTTTTTGTTACTAATCTAGCCCATGCACTCGTAGATAAATTATATTGAGAATGACTTCGTAACCAGTTTTTCCATTGATTTCTGAATTAAAAAAGGTTTTATCTTTCAATTCATAATTAAAAATTCCTTGTTCTTGAAAAAAACTCTTTATTTGATTCTTAATAAAAAAGGATTTTATGCATATGTTATATTCAAGAACAAGCTTTAATTTTGATAANTTTAGTAAAAAAGGATTTTATGCATATGTTATATTCAAGAACAAGCTTTAATTTTGATAATTTAGAAAAGTTACTAACTGTAATTTGTAATAATTTGTAAAATACATATGCTTGTGATAACGAGCATGGGTCATAATTAATTGTTTTTTTATTGTATATTAAATTTTTTATAATTGAAACAAAATAAATGGTATTTGTTTTATGTTTTTTTTTCCTCCATTGTCTTCATTCTTGTAAACATATTTATCAAGAATTGTTTTTGTTGATTCAAAAACAAATTGTGTAGTAATTCTTGGAATATTAATGATACCAAGCAAAATAGCTATAGACAGTTGTTCAATGCAAAATTTTAGAAAAAACGGATTTCCGAATTAATCGTGTATTTTTTCTTTTAAATGACTGCCAACTTTTTTTTGATGACTCAATTATTTTAGAATCATAACGTCGTTTGTTCCAACTATTAGTTAGGTTTTCTTTTTCTTTTGAAATTTCTTCTGTTTGATTTCTGATTGGTTGTATTCTATTAATCAATTTTTTGTTTTGTTTTGTTTTGCTGAGTGAATATTTTTGTCCACTCCATGTATTTTTTTCGACCAGATAGTTTATGACTTATCTAATTACTCATTATTGAATATTTTTAGTTTCATTTAATTCATTTTCATTTAATTCATATATTGCTCTCAGACCAAATACTGGAATTATATTTTGTTTTGAAAGCTTTTTGATTTTTTCTTTTATAAAAATAAAGTTTTGTATAATCCAATTTTTAATTTTTTTTGCGACTTTTATGAAAATTGTTGTCCTTTTGTTAAAAATTATTGAAACCAGAAAAGGCTTTGTTTTGATTTTTTTTAATTCTTTTTTTAAATTCTTTCAAAATAGGTTTAAAAAAAGAAGGCTTTTTTTTTTTGTGTGAACCAAATGGTAGTTCAGTTTCCATTCCACAAACTGTTAAAAAACAAAAAGCGTTTTTTTCTACCTTGTCTTTTGTTTTTTTTAGTCGAGTCTTCTGATATGATTGAAATTTAGATTTATGCCAAGGTTTAAGAACACAAGGAAATAGTTTTTTTTATCTGAATACCATCCGTTAACCAGTTTCTTCGAAATTCTGTTTCGGATAGTTGAACCCCATTATAAGTACATTTAACATGCATTTCACGTTTTCAATCCTTTAAATCCTCAGGCAACTCGGGAATTTGAAATAATAAGATACAGATGCTGTTTTTAATTATTATTAATAAAGGTAATATAATATATTTTCTAAGAATAGATTGAGTTACTAAGAGAGAACCTCTTATTGTTTGAGCAAATAGGAAGCTATCCCAAGTTTCTGCAATTTCTAGACGTTTTTTTCCGTATATTTTTTATTCTTCTTCTTCTTTTTTATCTTTATCAATTTTTTTTTTACACATTAAATTTCTAAGAAATTTGTTTTTAGCCCCATATATCAAAATCAAACGAAAATATTTTTTTTTTATCTATTCTATCAAAAAAAGGGGGGTGGGGAATGTACGTTTGCTTGAATTTTTTTTCAAAAATAACAGTTTTACGCCTTTGGGAACGCATGGATCCTTTAATTATCTCTCGACGAAAATCAGATTGTTGTGAATACCGACCGGATCAAAGCCATTTCATCTTTTTGAACAGAATTTTGATTATCTTCGAGATTAGTCTCGTTATGCGACCCATTATCAGTAAAAACCACTACCCGTTTTCCTTTTCTTGAACGAATTCCAGGCTCCACTAGTACATTTTCGTCAGGTTCGGTTTCCAATTCTTCCGAATCACTTGTTAATTTGTATGACCATAGAGGAACTTGTTTATTAATTTCATGGAAATCCATAAAATTTTGATAAAGAGTTTTATTATTGTTATCGGTTATAACGACATCAAATAAAAATCGTAAATTTTGTTTTCTTTGAAGTAATTTTTTCTTTTTGGGGTTAAAAAAAAGAAAGAAAGGTTTTTCTCTATTGAAACAAATTTTCTATTCAAAATTTTTATTGTTTGCTCAAATCTGTGAGAATTTATTTTTAGAAGTATACCATGAATCTTGTTTATCCCAGATCCTACTATATATTTTTTTTTATATGTTTCGTTTATTAAGGGAAGTAATTTTTTTAGTCTTCCGCNATATGTTTCGTTTATTAAGGTAAGTACTTTTTTTAGTCCTCCGCGAGAGACCCCATGCAAAAATGGATCATAAATTTTAGGTAAATATTC